>JAVCKT010003335.1:0-107163 GCA_032273925.1 Rhynchotus rufescens | reverse complement strand
AAGGCAGGATCACTCGGGTAAAGCCCAGCCCAACGGAGCTCAGCGGGGAAGGCAGGATCACTCGGGTAAAGCCCAGCACAACAGAGCTCAGTGGGGAAGGCAGGATCACTTGGGCAAAGCCCAGCCCAACGGAACTCAGTGGGGAAGGCAGGATCACTTGGGTAAAGCCCAGCACAATGGGCTCTGACGCGTCCCCCGCCGAGCTCCCCGCGAGAACACGGCACCACCAGCCCCCTTTAACGCTCACCAAGCATGTGCACAACGCTAGGAGAAGGTTTAATTGCTTTTCCTCTCAACAGATAAATTTGGCAAATCGCAGCCTATCATTATTTATGATGCATTTAGCGACGTTTCCGTAACCTCTGCAGTGAATTGTGTTCCGCACGCAGAGCACGGCCGACGCCGCGGCGCTGATGCGCAGGGCTGCAGATACTGGCCCTGCTGCTTCTGCTGCCACGGCCTGCTTTGCCACCTCAGCATTAAAATCCAAAATTGGTTATGATAATCTTTGAACTATAAAAATAAATATAACGGCTTTTAAAATAGGTTTCAGTGTAATGAGCTACAGTAACATCGTTGTATTCCCTTATTTGCAGCTATGTTTTCTAACTCCATTGGTTAGAGATAAAGCTGCACTTTGAAGTCTTCTAGGAGAATTATTTAGTGGCCTGCTTCAGTGCTGAGGAGAGCACTGTTTTTATTACCAACCTATCGCTGAATCCAGGCCTTTTGCTGGCAGTTAGCTGTACAGTTGAGAAGATGAAGGCTCCAGGGAGAGTCCAGCTCAGCTGTGCCCAAGGGAGAGCTCTGCTAGCCTAACGTCCACGTAAAAATGAAGCCATCATCTGAATATTTCTTTTATGACAAATGAAGAATTTCAAGGCTTTCTTTCTTCTGTAGCCTAAATAGTGAACCTAGGAGATGCCAATACTAAATATGTTTTCAGATCTTTTCATTATAATATGATTATAAATTATCACATGCCTCCTCCATTGCCACCTCTATGGTGACAACTCTCTAGTCAATTGACACCAGTCCAAGTCTTTCTTGCCTCATGGGGAGCTTTGGGTGTTCTACACATGTGACTGGTTATCTGCTGCTTAAAGAATGGATTCAGAACTCATTTTGGAAAGGAAAAGCACAATCCCTATCTATTGAATTGATTGCTTTTAATTCCATATGATCTGTGGGGTCATGGAAGCCTTTCTGGTGCTCCTGGCCCCCTTTTCAGGCAGCATCACCATGCCACACGGTCTCCACCACACTGAGCCATGCAGCATGCCAAGAGCTAGGTGAGGTCTCAGCCATGAGCATGGACAGGAGAGTGGCCTTGTGCCATGGAGTGCCCCATGGGCACTATTCTTGCTAGCAGCAGGTCATGTTTGCTCTGCTAGTACTGCTCTTCATACCCCTTGCTCTTCCTTTTCTTGACTGCTGTACACAGCTGGGCAAATCTGAATGCTGGATAAGGAACATGCTTTTAGAAATGCTCTGATAAAAGAAAGTTTTTTCAGATAGTGAAGTCAAGCACTTGAAGGTCAGATTCATATATGCCCCTGCAACCTTAATGCTTCACCATACATTTCCATCCTGTGCATTGAACGGAAAAAATATCATGTGAGCATGTAATTACAGAGTGTATTATAGTGCAATAACTCCTCAGCAAGACAGCTCAAGACTGCCTGCAAGCCAATCTATCCAAAACTAATAGAGCAGTCCCAGCACAAACTGGACTGAGGCCAGGACGTGGGACAGAGGCAGCTTTCATGATGCTGATGAATGCTCTGCAGATGTTGATGGCTGGAGCACACGTATCTCTTACCCTTCTAGATCGCCACAGCATGCAGACCTGTACCTCCATCCTGCCTGAAAGTAGAGACAAAATGGGTAAGAACATGATACATTTTCACCTTGTTTCCCAAGCAGCAATGACAGAAGGCTGCATTGAGGTGCTGGAGTGCAAAGGAGTGCAACGAAGTCGGTGAAGGGGCTGGAGCACAGAGCTTGTGAGGAGTGGCTGAGGGAGCTGAGGTTATTTGGTGTGGAGAAGAGGAGGCTCCAGGGAGAGCTTGTCACTCACTGCAACTGCCTGCAAGGAGGCTGTAGTGAGGTAGTGAAGAGAAGTTGTTCTCTTCTCCAGAGTAACTACAGATAGAACAAGAGGAAACGGCCTCAAGTCGCTCCAGGGGTGATTCAAGTTAGACATTAGGAAGAATTTCCACACAGAAAGAGTAGTCAAGCATTGGAATAGGCTGCCCTGGGAAGTGGAGGAGTTACTGTCTTTGGCAGTGTTCAAGAAACGTGTAGCTGAGGTGCTTGGGGACATGGTTTAGCAGGTGGGTGTTCAAGGGCTTCCAGTTGGACTCAGTGACCTAGAAAGTCTTTTCCTGCCATAATGATTGCATGATTTCTGCTGCTAGACCTGACCATGAGGCTCCACATGCTCAGGGTCCTGCCAGGTTGCTCCATGACACAACTTGGTTACTCAGTGTGCAGTTTTCTACTGTCTGCAAGGCTGAAACCGTAGGGAGAGTCCATCCCTAGGAGGAGAGCAGGTTGCAAAGCTGCCGAGGCCAGCAGCGGAGTCTGAAGGGGAAGCCACAGCACTGGTTTCAAGCCATTTTGTGACATTTCGTGTCAACGTGTCCACCGAGTGGCTCTGCATTTGCTGTGCCATACACCCATATACGTGGAACAGTCTGTTCCGTTGTTATTTTGACAGATTCCTGAAGAATACAACTGAGATAAAGAAAGCAGCATTTTTCTGACAGTTTATAGCTCCGCTAGACCTGAAAATGATATGAAGAGACGAACAAATGCACATGGCCAACTCCAAGGTTTTGCTTTTATTGCATTTGAAAGACCTGCTTGAAAGCATGGGGCTGAACAGCTTTGGTAAAATGTTTCCATCTGATAATGCTCAGAAAGAAAATTATAAAGGAGTTTAAAGTGCATATTATGAAATTTCCTCTATTATTAAGCAAAGTCTCAGATTATAAAACCCAATTGAAAGAAACTTTGGAATAAAATAAGTGGATATTCCTGTTATGGTTCTATCTAATGGCTCGGCTAAAATGACAGCTGAACAGAAAATCCATTAGGAAATTTATATGTGTACTGTTGTTTGGAAGTTGGAAGAAAACATATTTTGATGTTTAGATACAAGAAGTGTGATGTTCAGGGACTAGAATAATCCCCACAGGACACTGCTCACTCGCTGTACATCATCCAAGGACAGGCAGCTTCAGGCACTGCTTTAATTTCCTGGTGAACTCTACGGCGATATTTATTGAGCAGACAAAAGAAACCGCAGCTAGTGAATATTTATATCAGAAAGGGAAGGATTTTTTAATAACTGCTACTACATAAATCTGTGAATAGGAGCAACTGGGATGAAAACTGAAAGATCTCACTATGCAGATAGTTTGGTTATCATTTCTAATTAGGGAAGGAGTACAGGAGGTAAGTATTATAGTCTTTTATATAGGTAGAAGAGTTTCAGGTCAATATTTTGCATGAGTTTTCCCCCTCTGGTGATGTGAGTGCACTGGGTGAGACCTCTGTCACGTCATCCTCCTTGGCCAGAACACAATTAGCAGTGCAGATGATCCTGGGACTTTGGCTTCTGCTTCTAGCAGTAACCCCCATCTCCAGATGTGGCTATGTGCTCAGTGCAATACTGAACAAAGATGAATTTTGTCTCTTTTGGCAGTTCCCAGCTCCATAGGAGTTGCAGCAAGTCCAAAGCTCTTTGGTCTTCCTTTTTCCCCCAAAGTTGCAACTCTCCCACTTCAAGTGCTGTTTAGCTTCTTTAACAGGAGAACTGCTCGTGGCTTAGGGACTTGTCCAGGTGAGTTTTGAATAGCTCAAAGAATATCAAAAATAGGAGAAATAAGTAATAGTTTAAATAATAGTGAGTTAGAAAACCTGTGGTTTGGAAGGTCAGAGCTTGAACACAAAAGCATCTGTTGAAGCCCCACAGAACCTCAGTGACACTTTGCACTGGCCATTTGGACCCATCAGCACCTCCTTAAGCAAATCCTTCAATTGCAAAACGATGCGCTCACCAGGGCGGCTGAAATGGGGATTTCTCTTCTCTCCACACCTGCAGATTTTTCACTGAAAAGTGAATCCATGGTAGGAGCAAATAATATTATAAATCAAGCTGCATTTCTATTATAATGATGGAAAACACACTTTCTATATGCTAAATATATTCATGCCTTTATATTATTGTAGCGTTCTGTAAATTGATGGTATTTATCAGTTGGGGAAAACAAATTGCTAGATATAGAAGAAAATAATTAAAGGGAAGAGAAGAGTAATAGCAGCATCACAGCAGTCAAGTCTAGCAATGTCTTAACAGAAATATTGATGTTCTTTGGATATGTGTCAAGGAGAAATGGAAAGATAGCAGGGCAATTTCTTTTACAGTTACAACTACAAAATATCTTTAAATTCTTATGGTCGTATATACCCAGGATGAAATTCTGTTTCCAGCAGACTGACTTGTCTTTGCTTTCGCTGATAGGAAAAAGAAAAATTGGTTACAGGGGAGTTTTTGTTTATTTGTCTTTCTGAAAACTGTTGAGTGTCATCTAGGTTGTGCTTAACCCAATGTATCACTGCAAAAAAGCACAAAAAATGCAATCTGCACATACAGGGGACATTATGGTGAGACCCAGTAGTGCTGTTACACTTATTTAAGGAAAATATCTCCTTTTTCATCACTTCCTCTCACTTTTTTAATAATTTGGCTGACGTGTTTGCCCTGGGTGAAGATCATAGTGTAAATTTGCAGGTTGGGAGCATGCTTGCTTCGTACACGTGGCCTGAATCCAAGTCCGTGTTTTTAAGGAGATGGATTATCTTCCAAAGGGAAGAAGCTCTGCATCTAGGAATGAGGCATGTGCTTCATCAGCCTTTAGCAGACTTCAGTGGAGTTGAAATGAGGATATTCTGGAACTGATAGAACAGAGGGGAAAACAGGGGAGGTGTATTTCGAAACTAGTGTCGCTCCAATGTGGGAGAATAATTTTCATGCTTGCAGTGGCTGTAGTCCATCAACAACGAGCAAGTGGATGGGGTTCTGGTAAGAGCATCTATCCAGAGCTGGAAATTCGAATCAGTAGAAAGTGCTGAATCCTTATGGTTCTAGTGCCACATTTATGTTGCTCCTCACACAGCTTAAAAACTACCGGTCTGATGTGGAAAGCATATACTGAACTTACACTGAAGCAGTATAAAGCAAGGGTGTAAAGCAGTATACTGAAGCAAGGGTATAATTTTGGCTAATGGATTATTACATTTCATTTACATATCTTTTCCCAACAATTTTATGCATAAAAATCATAGGCCTTTTAAATTATGTGAGACTCTTTTTACTATGAGATTCAAGCAATTTGTGAGCCTCATATGTGTAATTAGTTTAATTAGCCCTGCAGTTTTAATGTGCACATCAATGTCTGCTCTGTCTTTGCTGGACAAAATGGAAAGTTGCATTTCTTGCTCAACTGGTGCTAAAATCTTCCCCTCCTTCTGAGTCTTTGTATATGGCCTGAATAGAGGTAGAACCTTTTGCCTTTTCATAAACATCATGCTCTTTATTTTGGCTAAAATGCCTATATTCATCTAGTCTATGTTAGTAAGTGTAAATACATACAAGGCATGTCTAGTGAAGGAGTTTTCATAGCTTTTAAAGCATGTTACCTTGGCCTTTCAGGTAATCCCAAATTATGATAGTACACGAAACAAACGACATTCTTGCAGGCTGGGAACAGTGCATGCGTAATGGATGGGGAGAAGCATCCGATGCGTCGTGTTAACACAGAATAAAGCTGCTTTGCCCAGCCCCACAAAAGCTTGATACTGAAGACAGCTCTTGGGTAACTGTCAAGATGACAATGGGAAAAGCATTACTGCTTCATCAATGTGCCATTAGCCCTGTGCGTGAGGCCTGACACCACGCAATGTCAATAGATCAGTTTTATGCTCTGCAATAAAGTAAACAGAATGGAAATGGAGACGTGCGACCTCCAGGCTACATTAAACGAGTGGTATGAAAAGGATCATTATCTGAGAAATACAAAAACTATTAATTCTGTCCATCCATCTGGCAGTTTCCTTGCTCCTGGTTTGTTCGTTCACACATCTGGTTATCCAGGCAGAAATGCTCCATGGGAGCTCAGGAATTCAAGCTCAATATTAGGAAAAAGGGGATAAGGGCCCAGTGTGAACATGACTGGCTGCAACCGTGTCTGCTTGCTCTTCTGCACTCCTCTCAGGCATGTCCAGCCAAGCCCTGAGGACACCGTCATTCAAAGTAAGCCTGTTCTGAGGTCTGTTTTTCCTCCTAAAAATCCAATTTTATGTCCTCTTTATATTTTCAGATAAATAATTGTAAGCAGTTAAAAAGGAAAGAGAACTCCTCCTACCTAACAGCACCCTTTGTCTTGCTTTCAAGAGCCGGGTTTTCACTCCTCGTCCTCATCCCGCTGGCGCAGTACTCGGTGTGGAAGCTGACACACTTAGACCACCCAGGCCAAGCTGTGTGTGAGCGTAAGATGAGCTGCTTTAGAGGTAAAGATCTGTTATGGGCTATTTTATCGTCAAAAAGAAGCTATCATCATCAAAACACCACAGTGTGTCATCTTCATTTTGTGTCTGAAGGCCAAACTGTTTTGGAAGATTGCATTTTACCTGCAGATATTTGTAATAAGACGTGTGTGAGTACTTCTTTTGTTTACGTGCTGGCTGCAGTGAAACGCATATAGTGCTTAATGTTGTGTTCCTATTCATTGGCGAGACAGCGCTATCAATTCAGCAACCCATTGAAATGAGAGATTTCATTTCCAGGCTCACTCCTGGTTCAGATAAAGGCTACCCTGGCAGTAATAGTTGTTTTATATTGCACACAAGCAAATTGAAAAGGACTTCTGCTCCGAGAGGGAAGTGGTCCCCTGGCCCGTGCTACTCTTCCTAATGGCTGTGCTCGGCACTGCTTTCAATTGGTTTTAGTTTAATTTCACTTGAATGTATTATTCCATTACATGTTGATTTCTAAACAACTATTTTTTACTAATTCCAGAAAGTAAAGCTGTCATAATAAATGCAGGAATAAGATGATAAAAGAACAGCAGATCTTAGTTTTGCTTGGCTGCAAAACAATATATGCAACGGATATTAGGTCTGTGACAAAAATATCAGCCTTGCAAGTTTGAAGTTTGGCACAAAGCGACACGTTCAGACTGCTAAATGCATGGACCAACTTCCAAAGGAAGAGGAAAACATCAGCTAAGGTAAATACAAGCTGTGAACACTCACCTCGATATCAAACCAGAGGGACTGGAGTGACTCACTAAAGGCAAACAGATAGGGAGTGCAATGTATCTGGCTGGACTGGGGGTTATGCAAAACGGTGGAGAAATTTCATAGCTGCTAATGAATGAAGCTGCTGCAAAGCCACCAGAGAGAGGAATCCATGAAGAGTCGCAGTATCACCTGACGAGCCTCAGGGCATTTGCAGGGACGGTGTGTAGACAACAGGCTGAAAACCTTGTGCACAGATGGGGAGAAGTGAGACAATGCCGTTATAATTTTGTTTTTCTTCAGTGCAGACCAAGCTCAACCTTGCGAAATTCCTTTTGACTTCAGTGGCATGGACTGGTGCTGTGCGAGCCACAAGGTAGGCTGGCTAGAAATGCCTTTTTTTCTTGTTTGGATAGTTTCCATCGTTTTGTGTGATACCTGATTTAAATGGAGATGTTTTAGCCGCCGCTTCTCATCGTAGTTCAAGCCAAGGTGAAGAGGAGGTTGTCCATTGTTGACCTAATGTCGACAAGTAGAGGGTCGCTGGTGGCTTCCACACCATGTTCCTCCCTCACCCTGGCAACATCTCCCAGCACGTTCAGTCCCCATGGTGGGGATGCTGTGTTGGGTCCTGTGTCCTCTTGGATGTGACCAGCTGGGAAAAAACAGGAGGCAGGGGAGACTGCTTTGTGCCTCGTGAGCAGTGATTTATTTCTCTAATTTCTTAACTAAAGATCACTGCTCATTTCTCTAAAATAATATTTAATAGTTATGCAAAACCCAGCCGTTTGTGAATGTCCTTACTGAATAAAACAAAAGGAAAATATTTAGTTTGTTTTTTAACAGGATTAATGTATTTGTTACAAAAGAATTACCTTAATCCAGTTGCAGCCTTTAACAATTTATAAATAGAGCGATGTCTTTCTGTCAATGGATTTTATTTAACCAGCTGAGATAATTTATAAGATGTTTGCAATTCTGAGCCCTTAACTGTAATAACTTGTCCAAATAAATTAACACAAAAACTCCCTTGATATCCCCCAAATAATCAAATCCTTTCATCGACAATACTCCACAATAATTTGCATAATTTTTTCCCGAATTTGGTTAGAAGGAGAGACCTAGTGCGGCCCCTCTTATACCTGTTTCTCTTCTCGCCTACTGGCAGCTCTTTCCACTCAACTCTCACCCTTGGGTAAGCGATGAAAAGGTTTAGGATCAAAAGTTACTGAAATGCTTCTTCTTGTGAAGCCTGAATTCCTGGGGCTTCCGTAGGGATCTCTCGCAAGTGCCGTGCAGATGCAGGGCAGAAACGAGGATCCCCGCAGGAAAACACCAGGGAGGGAAGCCCCTGATGGGACTCTCATCGCTGCCTTACTGCTCTTCCAAGGGAGAACCAGTTGGCTTCGTTTTTGTTTTTTCCTTCAGACGTGCTTTGACAAACCAGATGTTTCATGCACATGAAAATAGTACAAAATACTGTTGAGAAAATGGTTGAGACTCCTAGAGGATCTCTTTGTTGGAAGCGGAGCAGGCTGTAAATGATGAGGCATTAGGGCTAATTTCCACCCCTGGGACAAGCCTGGGAGGATTACAACCTTGCCGCTCGTTTGCCCAGAGGAGGACGATGGATTTCCAGGATGGATGGTTTCTGGAGGAAAGACTTGAAGCCCAGGCGGCACCTGGCTGAGTTTCTCTGCTATCAATCCCAGCTCAGAGGGAGGCGTTTGCTCCGATTATTATTATATCTGTGCCCTTTCCTGCCCTTGAAGTATTGGCATTGTGGCTCTGAAGACAGATTCAATTAAGGGAACGGATAGATCCTGACCTTTCAGAGATTGTTGCTCTCGCCCTGATTTGCTTTAGGGAGGAAATATTTCTTTCTTGTATAAATATGAAATAACAAATAAATAACAAACAATTGATTTGTAGTTTCCAAGAAAAAAAAATAAATAAAACAGAGAGAAAGAAGAGAAATGAAGGAGTCCATTGCAGGGGCTGGTGGTGGCTGAAGGGCTCCAGTGCCTAACGTGCGGATTACTCATGGTGCGAGCTGCTATCCATCACCATTAAGGAGCTCTTGTCAGAGGATTTCCAGAACAGGTTTTTTTTTTCCCATGGAGTTTTGTAATTTAAACAATATAATATTTTTAATTTTTTTTTTTTTTTTTTTTTTTTTGGCGTGATTTATTTTCTGCAGACCAATATGGAAATTTTCTTCTTGCTGTTTTTCTAAATTACCAGCCACTATCTTGGGTGATGGGGAGAAAAAGTCTTCTACAAACGAAGAGAAACAAGGATTTCCCTTGGGACCCGTTCCAGCAGCGGGTGGAAATTCACCTTTTTTGCAGTTCTTGTGGCTGTCTGAAGGAAATGCACATTTTTCCTGATGGACTTCTGCACCTTTACCTACAAGTAAATGGCAGCTTGAGTGATCCATGGAAATTGTTTTCTACTCAGCAAACACATCTGAATTTGCTTCATTCACAGTCACATTTCAAAAAATGATGGTTTTGCACTTCAAAACTGCTTTCTTTTCCTGCTCTTCCACTCCTTTTCCACCACGTACACACTTGGGAAAAGATCAAGCAGCTCTTTATTTTTCTATAGCAAGGGTGTAATGCTGACGTTAATAGTGTAGAAATTCCAGGATAATTCTGCTAGATATGTAAAAATATATAAGTTCTTGATATAAATATGTTGAGAATTTCTACAGTACTGTGTTACAAGTTTTGAAGACTTTTATATACTTCTCCTGAACGTGTTCTTCTTTATTAGATTGGCTAGTAAGCTTCTCCATAGATTGTGTTTCATACATCCATTGGTGCTTATTAATTTAGGATGATCTGTATCTGATCAGCTTGGTTTTATATGATGGGAGGCTGGACAGACTGTAACGGCATCAGCTGGCTGCCTTATTTCAGGTTTCTTCAATAGGTTTGCCCAATGAGCAGAGAGCTTTTATGCCTCTCTCTTCCATTTCTGGTGGTGTCCCTTGAATCCCTACTTTCCTCTTTCTGTCTGCCCTTCTCTGTCCTTTTTTCTTTCCACCTTTATTCCATTTATTTCCTTTTTTCCACAAAATACTATAATGAATTTCCCAAAGTCCATCAAGTCTCTACCTCTTTGGTAGATCTGAGACTGTGGTATGACCAGTTCATCCTGGTGATGAGATGAAGTCTTTCTACCCGCTCGAAATAGGAGAAAATATTTCAGATTATAAAAACTGGCAATAATAAAATCGCCAGGCATCAGATTAAAATGAAACTCAAGATTAAATAAAAAAGTGGATTCATGTCCCACATATTTGTTCAGTGGACTGCTTAATGCCGGAGGCAAAAACTGTTCAAAGAAATCTCTCTTGGACATTACGGAGAGAAAGAAAAGTTTGCTTTTGTCAGTATTTCACAAATCTCTGTTTTTTCCCTGACAGTGCTGTCCATGTCTGGCTCGTGCTCCTTCCCGGCCTCGCAGCAGGGCAGAGCAGGGCGTCCCGCCGGGAATGGCATTAGTGCAGGTGAGAGCATGGGGGCAGCAACCTGGAATCCATCCCTTTTCCAGCAGCGCTAACAGCCCACCGGAGAAATCCTCGATTAGTGCTGGGGCTCGGGGTGGGGTTGGACACGGTGTGCCAGTCATGCCAGTTACAGTGCATAGGTAGGTGACCTTTATTTTTGTGCTAACCTGAAAACCTGTTAATCACCTAGGATTTTAACTGGATCTAGACAGCCTTACTGACGTGGTTTATAAAAGAAATATATTTTCTGTTTTGACAGAAGCTGCAGACTTTGCTGCACAACTTATTAAAAGATAGATTAAAAGTGACGTGTTGATTTGCTCCTGACTTTGAGGATTTCTTTTTATACTGTTTGCCTCCAGCATTAAGCAGTCCACTAAACAAATAGCTTGTGTATGCATCCGCTGTGTTTTTTTTAATCTTGAGATTGGGTCTAATGTTATGCATGCCGCATTCAAGCAGAAAAAAAGGAAAACAGTAAGACTGAATTCATGCCAGCAAGCCACAGTAAGCTGCGCACTTGAAAAGTATTTAATCATGCTAAAATTGTATTCTATGCCCTCCCACATGGCCTTATTTTGGCACTGTAAAATGCACATTTTGTAAAGGTCAGAGCTTCTGATTTCCATACTCTTCTGTTCCTTTTATTTTTCTGAGAGTGTGATTCCTCTTAGAACTCCTTTACCTAATGCTTCACCATCAGGACCTCTGAGCTCCTCCTGTAGTTCTGTCCTTACTGCTCTTTTTTGCCATGCACCCACCTACCCTCCTGCAGTCGACTCTTCAATAATGTGCACGATATCATATTTTGTTACTTATGTTTTATAAGAGAGAAAAAGCTATTACTTAGTGTGTTAGTCACTGATCAAGTGTTCATTATGATAAATAGTAAAGTGGTGGATGGAGAGGGGCTTGCTTCTTGGCTCCAGTTTAGCTTGTATTTCTGTAACTAGGACCAAAAGGCAACCCTTTTTTAAAGCATTGATCTAGGAGAGAGAAAAATCCCAGTATTTTTTCACCAAGTATAGGGCTGTATTTTAAATCCAGATGTCTGGATTTGAGTGTTTTTCAAAGCATCTGATGTATTCATCAGCATCTCCTGCACTGGGGCCCTCCGTGGGTTTGGTGGTGGGAAGGTGAACCTTGGCTCGCTCCTAATGAGCTCTTGGGCAGTTTAGAGGGTCCCTGTTTCCACAGCCCTTCACAGTCCTTCCCCCGGGAGGCACCCGGGCTACAAGAGGAGATGATGCGATCATTTTCTTTACCTTCTTTTTTGTTTTCCCATCTTCCCCACAGTGAGGGCAGCTGTCCCGTGCAGCAAATCACTCAGGTAGCGCTGAACTGGGCATGAGCAGAGGTCCCAGGCAGAAGTTACCCGTGTTGGCAGATGATATCATCTATTCTGTAGGAAAACAGCACATAAGTGACAATTGTCAAATATTCTTTCTTTTACATCTCCAAAATGGAAAACTATAACCTCTATAAACACTAGCCCCAAATGACTGACATTGCAGTGCTTTTACAAATGTAATGTGCTTCCTCACGAATGAATAAGCTAAAAGAAAATTAACCATTTGCCTGCCTAACACAAGAAGGGTTAATTTTCAACAATTTAAGTATTTGCTAGGAAGAAATTTAATATATTTCTTCCACATCTTTATCGGTGTGCTTTCTATCAAAGCTCCATAGACTCTAATATTCTGCTCAGTGAACTGAAATATCTCTCAATATAAAACCATCTCCTCATAAAGGCACTGGGAACCGTTATGGTATATTGTTATGTACACTAGTATCACCTAAGGAAACATTACAAGGTTTGAAGAACAGACGTTTTTAGAGAGAGTGGAAAAAACAAAACTTCTAAATTAAAAACACGCTTTTTCATGATTTAGTTCAATAGGATATTTCATCCTTTAACAAATGACAAATATGTGGAGGGAAGAAATAGTCCTTTAAGGAGAAATGGAGAAAAAGAAGATATTTTCCCATTTTGGACTCCCCTGTAGGTAAGATTCTTGACGCCAATTTGGAAGAATTGTATTGGAGCTTTTGGTGGCACACCTGGAAAGAGAAAATATAAATTTATTGTGACTAAATCATGAAAAAGTAATTCTGACTTACCAAGTGGAAATCTTTGCAATAGTTTAGATCATCTTTATGAGAAAATCTAAAATATATCCTAGTCTGCTGAGACGGGGATTTGACGTTCACAGAAAATCACTTCTAGATGATGCTCTTCTTCAGCTCCATAGCGCAGTTACACCTTATGGAGGTAGAATTTGGATAGAAAGCGCCCTTATGCTTATTTAATGGCTATTTCTTTCAGTCCATTAGATGTAGTCAGCCAAGAAATGTGCTGCCTGTGCAAACCCTGTCACTTCCCAGCTTCTGCCTATTCATGCCCCCCACAAGACATCTAGAAGTGGATGACTGACAACTACAAGTTAAGTTTTCATGAAGAGAAGACCCAATGAAAACGAATCATAGCGTGAGAGCTGTCCCCCAAGGCAAAGCTCAAGGAAGTTGATCAACATATGACACGTGTCACCTTGTCAAATTCAATTCTCATTCCAGGTGCAGATTAAGTGGAGAAGAAGTACTTCATGCACTCCATGGGTTAAGTGAGTACTTCAGGAACTCCATGGGTTAAATGAGGAGCAGCCTCCTGTTTTCCTTTCTCCAAGATGCCAACTTCATGTGCAAACACCGATATCGAAGTCAATAACCTTTTCTGTGGCATTTGCACCATACGGACTCTCCATTTCCTCTAAGGTGAGACCTGGACACAGCTCCAGGAGAGCCATCAGGCAGAGCACACCTCAGTGCAGACCAAACTGGGAGACTTTTCCTATAAAAGGCATAAGCATCTGTGGTCCTGTCACCAGCACTGTCATCTAAAAGGAGGTGAAACACTAAGAAATAAAGTTAAGAATTCTGCAAGGAGGAAGAAGTTGTGGAAAAGTTTGGTGGGAGTCAGAGGTACATTGCCATTCATTTTGGTGGAAATTGCAATGTTCTTTGTATTTTGGTTGTGCTGCCTGCAGGTGACAGAGTGCATGCTGCTGCTCTATCCTCCTTGTATTTCAATAGGGATGTTCCCCAGGCTCTGGGTCATTGAGTCTGTTTGCGAGCTTAACAACAGACAGCACAACGTGCATTGTAAACATTAGAGCTCTACAGAATGGGTGTCTGTCATGTGAGACTGCTGATATAATGCAAATATGCTGATTACTGTGAGACTTTCAGCCGGGGAGAAGTCCAGACCTTATCATTTTGAGAAATGAGGTTTTTTTCCAGCTTATTTACAGTGCATGGTTCACTGGTAAAGACTTTTAGGAATGAAATTGCTAAAGGAACTCAACCTCAAATATGTTTGAAGGCATTTCTTGAACGACACAAAGAGCACTCATAATAACCATAATAATAAGTTCATTGGGAGGCATCTCCCGGAAAACACACTGATACTTAACAGTGCTACACAAGTAATGTGCAGACAATGGCAGCTTTTGCTGTCCTGCTTAATTCAGTGTTGGCCGCGTGCTGTTGGGGCAGCGCTGGGCTGGGTCTGGCAGCGGGACGTGGTGCGGTCCCCGCTGTGCTGGCACCTGCTCCTGGTGGCTCCTGCACAGCACGAAAGCTCTGCCCTTAGAGCCACACAGAGCTTGAGTGGTATCTTATTTTATACCGTAGGCCTACTCGCCGTGAGACATTAATCGCCTATCAAAGCAGTGGCCCCAGCCACTCCGCTTTACCTGGGCCTAGCTCTATGTGATGAGGTTGGTAACTTGACCTATTCTCTTTCTTAGCATGGCTTAAACCACAGAGGTGCACTTGAAACAAAGACACTTATTAACACTTTGCTTTCACAATTTTTTCTGCTGTTTTTTACAGTTAGTACTGACCTAACTTCACCCTGTGTCATCTCTTGGTTTTCATCTAGTGCTCATTATTGGATGGAGACAGTGCATTCAGTGTGTAATAACCTGTTAATAAGCTTGCCACATCTGATATTGTCCTTTTTTTTTTTTTTTTTTTTGCTGTTCGTTGCCTTTTCCACATCAAGCAGCTTGGCAGCTTGTTTATTGCTTTAGGGAAATGAGGAGAATAAGTTCACTTATAATTGTTGTGATGTGCAGAAAAGTTCATTGCAATTTTAATAACAATACCAGCTTAAGAGAATTTGAACCCTCAACCTCTGTGCTGTAATGAAGTCCATTTCCCTGCAAGGCTGGGAGGATTTCTGCGACAAGCATGGGGATATTCTGTTGCTAACACTGCACAGAGGGGCTGATGGACATCTATCCAGTAGGACTGGCTGTTCCTTCCCAAGCAGCCAGTCCCATGCCCAGCTCGGCCCTTTCTTAGCCTCGGTGCAAGGTTGCTGGGTCAGTGGTGCTCACGGAGCTGTTTGCACTGTGTTTGCATGGCCTGTGCAAGCAGCAACCCCAACACCTACAGCCTTACGTACATTTTTGTACATGGAGTGGCACCAAGGGTGCTGGGATTCCCTGGGCGACCACAGATCCGTCTGCAGATCCAATGGATCCATCTTGGTAAATATGAAACACATTTTGCTTGTTAAATACAACAGCTTCATCCATGAAAAGAAAAAAAAAAAAAAAAAAAAGATGTTGCAGCTGGTGCCTGAAATGGAGATGAATTCTGTGGCTGTGTTCCATGAGCAAACACGACGGTTTCTGAAGTGTCTGAGCAATGAAAATGGAGTTTAGCTTGCACAGGAGCCTGGGGTGCGGAGCCAAGCGCATGCAGGGGACGCGGCTCCGCACTGGCACGGGGCTCAGGGGTTGTTAGGGGTGCTCAAAGGTTGTTAGTGGTGCTCAGGGGTTGTTAGGGGTGCTCAGGGGTTATTCAGGAAGACGAGGCTATGTAAGAAGAGTGTGGGAACAAGAGCACTGCTCGGGTTCACCTTGAGCTGTCCTGGAGCATTGCACGGCGTGCTGGGGCCTTCCCCATCGCGCTGGACAGCTGTCCTGGTTTGTGACCTCCTTTCCTCCACGTTACCAGGCTCCAGCCTTGCACAGCATAAAGCTCACGTTAAAAAGTGCCCTCCAAGCTTTCACATCGTGCATGCAAGTGTCGTGGAGCCAAGAGGAGGATGAGCAGTGACAGGGCGCTGCCCTGGCTGCAGCGTGTCCTGCTAGGCTACATCAGCATCTACAGCAGTGTTAAATACGGTTTGCACCTCCGTGCCCTTGGCACTGGGCTCCATCCCGAGCCCTGCAGATACCAGCTGCCGCAGCGTGGCATGGAGAACCTCTAGGAAGAGAGCTGGTTCCCATGCACCCAAAATGCCAAAGGTGCAAAGAAACAAATCCCACAAGTAGAAAACACAACCCCTGGGTTGGACTGATGTGTATTTCCAGGATAGTTGGGCTCAAATAAGCAGATATGAATAAAAACCTTATAAAACTATAAAACTAGTTATAAAACTATAGTGGCTTAAAGCAAAAGGTTTGGAAATGGATTTGTTGTGTATGGCCACTCATATTACAAAGGCAGGAGGAAGCCTATGTCACCATATATAAAATAAATCTTAGAAAGGAAAGATCTGCATTAATGCAGTCACCAAAATACTCTTTTCCTTGAGTACAGTGCGCCTTCCTGATGCCTCTCCTGGTGGGATGTGACTCGGAATCGATGCCGGAGCAGCTGCAGGTGTCCTGCATTGCCAGGAAGCTGTTGGACTGTCCCAAACACCCAGTCTGACAGCGCGAACACGCGCTGGAGCAGCGCGCTCTGCACTGCAGCTCTGCTGGTGCCGAGTGAGGGGCTCCGCACGGCGCTGGGGCTCTCGCTGCACCCACCCGCCCACGTCTGCAAGGGGAAAACAGACCAGGGAACGGGGCAAAAAACACTTTTCACCTTGCGAAGAAGGGATGAATACTGAAGGAGAAGAGGAGACGTGTTGGGAGCTCGTTCCTGAAGGTTAGGACGGTTTCCCCTTTCCTTTTGTTTCTCCCCCATTCACTTCAATGAGAACCATACAGAATAATAATCTACTTGTTTTGTCTGTATGATAATTGCATTGATAATTTAGTATGATTTAAATAATCAAATTCAGGGAGTTTTGTGTATTGGATCCTGAAAAAGGGTTTTCTTTCAACTCAGAGGATGCATATTCATGATACTGTTATATATATAGCTAAAGAAATTTCAGTACCATTGTCTGCTTGAAGGAAGGCACCCATTCCCTGTTATTTAAGGAAAGAGATGAGACAGCCAAAGCACTGCATGATTGATTTGTACATTCAAAGTTCACCTCCTCTCACTTGGGTAATGGATTTCTTTATCTGTCAGCCGCTCGCTTTGACATCTCATGTCTCTCCAGTGTAACCTACACTCGAGTTCAAGAAGCGCCATGTCAAGCAAATTCATGCCTTGACAGTCTGCTGCCTTCTCTCCAACTCATGTTTTCCTCTCGCAGCCATAACCGAGTGGGACGTCGGCACGGAGGCCACCAAGGCACGTCCGAGCACTGGGAGCTGTCCTGAGCGCTCAGCGTACGGCCGGCTCTGCTGCTCTGCACCTGCACCCGAGCCAGATGGAAGCCACGGCGTCCTCGTGGGTATCTCCATTTCTCCCCCAGTTGCTCTCACTGCTGAGCATCACTTGTCCAGTGCAGGAGTCTCACTTCACGCGTGACTATTCATTTCCTATGCACGGTACATCTGTATTTTCTACTCTACAGCATGCGTTTTTTGCATTTGTGAATATTACTAAGTGAAGAAAAAGGCTATTTGTAAAGACGAACCCAGGAATGGCCCCACACAAGACTGTGGGAGCCTTAACCAGGAGGCATTTGTGTGAGTTGGCTCAGGAGACACTCCGTGCAGTGGCAAGATCGACTCAGGATTTCATGGCAGCCTGCTTTTGTATCATGGATCAAGATTTAAATAATTTATAGTACAAGTACAAAAAATATTATTTTACATTAAAAAATTGATAATTCAGCATAAAAATGTGATGTTGAAATCAGTTGAATCAGCCATAGACTAAGATATTGTGCTTAAGGAAAGATAAAAGAATCTGACTGAGAAAACTAGATGTTAGAGATGGGTGAATCATTTAATGCAAATTATCTATTTAGCTATTTTTCTTTCCTTTTTGTTCACAAATTGTTTCGAAACAGCTCATGATTTTTCTCAATTATACGTGCTTTAGTTTCCAGATCACTTTTGTAAATAGCTCACTTGGTACGTGCTACAGAAGCTGCCTGCTGCGTCTTGCACTTGTGTTTCATCCGGGGGCTGATTTTCATTCCAGCCATTGGATGGATGTGGAATCTGCGCTTCCCGCTCGAGCAGTTTCAAATATATTTTCAAAATGCATTCACCATCATTGTTATTTAATGTTTGCATATAATAAAAACAGCTTCCAGGAAGGGGAGCTGCTTCTATCAAATGTTCTGCTTTGCTGCCAGCTTGAAACAGAACTTAAGAGATAATAAAAAACGGCCAAAATCTGCACTTATTTTATGGATATAAAATAATAGCCTTATGTATTTTGTTAGCATTTGTAGCAGTGCTAGATAAAATTGAGGTTAATATTCAAATGAAGCAAGCAGAATTAGAGCATGATTTAGCAAGAAGGGCTGGTTAGCGCCCTTGGCAGGACAGAGCCAACACCAGCAGGGAAGGAAAGGGCAAGTTCCTTGTTGTGCAGCCCCACACGGACACTTTGGCTGAGTGCAGGGAGAAGTTTTGGCTATTTTCTTGCTTTTGCAAGATTGTGCACCCATTTTTTCCTTTTCTCTGTGTCATGACAGCTTTCACGTGTAGTTTGGCATGCAGGGGCCCCGGTAGCCACACGTGCCTCTCCCTGCGCATTGCCCAGGGACTGGAAGTGTTCCCGTGGAAGAAACAACCATGAGGAGGGAATTTTCTGGCGTGGTACTGCCACATGAAGTTGCTGGCCGGGACTCACGTGCGAGGACACCACTGGAAGGTGCCACTTCTCATCAGACACGTTTGCATCGCGGGACTCTCTTGCTTGCACACGGTCAGTGATGGATGTGAGCAGTGGTGGGAGCGGACGGGAACGGCTCTCCGGGACACTGCCCATCATCAGGCTTTGAATTGTGCTGCTTGAACATAGCGGGAGTTGGGATTCAGCTCCTAAAGCCACAAAATGAATGAATCTTTTGCTTAGCTTCTGAGGGCTCTGAGCCTAGTTATCTCCCTGCTCTTGGAGAGCGGTTGCAGAGAAGGAAAGAGAAGGGAGATGAGGCTCAGGTGAAGGAGGCATTAATTAAAGGCTTAATCTTCAGGTTCTTCCTGGCAACCATGTCTCATCCTTCTATTCAGACTTTTTGTTCTCTTCGCTCACAAGAAGTAAATCCCACTCTATTCACTCAGAAAAGAGAACTCCCAGCAGCCAGATCCAGGCAGGTAAAAATGCTTGTTTTCATGGGGATGCTGGGCCTGCAGGTGTCTTTCCCCTGACATAATACTGAATTTAGCAGCTGAAAAGACTGCATTAGGCAGCCAGTTATGTGACCCAGTCTCCATCTAGATCACTGCTTTCCCGATGGACTGCAGTGCTTTTAAAGCAGCAAGGATACTGAGCAGAGAGGAAGAATTAAAGACCATTGGGATGAGCTAGTGAGCCAGTGTTGGTGTTGCCTCCCCTCACTTGGATCCTGCTATAGCCCGTTCCCTGGACGCTGGGACACCTACAGCAATCAGGTTTTGGGGAAGAAGCTAAATGGGGCAAGGAGAGGGAAAAGCAGCAACATTTCCAGAGATGAAGTCACATATTTGAAAAGAGAAATGGTGATGACGATGCTTGGCTGAGTTTAAAAACTACACAGGTGTTTTAGCTGCCTATGCACTTAGGCAAAGTGGAAAACAACTGGTGGGTAAATTCCTCCTTCAGAGATAAGCAAGAGTCAATAGCAGATCACCTTGTCCTAAATGCCTTGGAAGGCTTAAAGTACATGTCCCTTCTCAATGTGCTGTTGCAGGAGAAAGTCTCTCTGAGAACATTAGGGACTTCACAATTGGAGAGATGTGTCTCTGCCTTCCCAAGTAATGCTTCTGGTCACCTGGATATAGTTTTAGGTCCCCTTTGCAGCCCCTAAGCCTTAGCTTGATGTCTTTCCCAAGTTAATAGAGAGCACATTCAATTATCACGAGTCATATTCATGTGGGTAGCACTTCATCCCCAAGAAAGCGGGTTTCTTTTCTTTTTGTGATTGCTGAAGTCCTGTTATTTCTAACTTGTGAGTAATTGTATGGCCGTGTAAGCTGCAGAGTCACATTGCTCTGAAGCAGACGTCAATGCAGGTTTTCTGCTGATTTATTCCTTTAGCAAAGTCTGAGTCAGCCTCTTCAAGAAAAAAAAAAACTGAGATGGGAGTGAGGATTTGTTCTTTGACAGGTTTTCCACTGCTCAGTCTTCACATGTGAACATCTTTGTTCCTTGTTGGGTTTTGTTGTTGGGTTTTTCTTTTTTTTTTTTTTTTTTTTTTTGGTATTTTTCCAAGTTGTGCTGACTAATAGAGAAAGCACTAAGAATAATAACGTCTTCCTTTTGCTAAGAATATGTATGGTTTACTTTTCAAGTTATAAAAAGTGAGACACTTCACAAAAGTCAAAGCATGGTGTTTGCAGTAGGTTGTTGCTCCCCTATCTAGATTGCTTTACAGTACACCGAGAAATAGGGACTAGCTGAGCTGTAAAACACCTGCTCTGTGTTTACCTGCTGTAAAACGCCTCCATGGAACCCTGCAAGAGGCTGTTGGGGATTAAAGAGCAAGGGGGCAAGAGGGAGGGTTAAGTTTCGGCGCCTTGGTGCACTCCTCCTCGCTGCCCGCTGCCAGGCGTGCCCGGCGCAGCACGAAGGGCTCAGTTCCACTTAACTCACCCGCTGCCCCGAGAAATCTCTCCGCAGAGCCGAGCGGTTCTGCTCTGCTTTGGTCCAAGCAAAGCCGGGCTTTGTGCTGTTTAGGTATCATTTTCTTGTCGCCGGCGCTGTAAAGACCAGGTCCTGTGAAGTCAATGCGCCGCATCCTGCAATTTTCTGAGCAGGGTTACTGTGTGATTTCCTTAGCGTCGCGCTGAGGGTTGGGGTCCTTCCCAGGGAGAGGTTTCCAGCGTCATTTCCAGCATTGCCTGGCACGAGCCATCCGTGACATCCGCAACCAAAGGCACTTACTGCTCCACAGCATCTGAGCCAGCCACACGCTTCATTCTCCTTGCTGCCCTCAAAAGGGGGGCTAATATTTAGGCACTGAGCAATGCCTGTGAGAAACAAACAAACAAAAAGAATTAAGGCTCATGGATGCACATTTAAACGGCGCTGCAGCAGGCACAGCGTTTGCTTGGGGACCACACTCTTTTTAGATGCTAACAGCATTGCCAGTCACCAACAATAGAGCTCAGTTACCTGAAAAATGCACTGGAAAAAATAAACAGATTCCTCCCCATAAATTACTGTCAGTCCCCCATTAGCACTGCAGGGCACCTGCGCACTCGTGCTTGCCTCTGTGCAGCACTCAGCCAGGGCATCACCGTGTATTTAAAGGTATTTATTTCAGCTCTCGGCTCCCACTTGCTCTCTAGGAACCCAAATTCCTCAGGTGCCCAAGGAGCCGCAGGAGTTTCTGCTGTTCGTCAGTGGCTACAACATAAATCACAGAAGAGCTGCTGGCGACGAGGGGCACTCGCAGAGCTGCAAGGAACCTGAGCAGGACAGGAGGACTTTGCTGCTGGTGACACTGGGCCGCGGGGCCTTGGGGAAAACCCGTGTCCCTTCCGGGGGCCTTGCTCCCTTCCACAGCAGGGAAGCATTGCCTGGGCGAGCATAAGGACCTGCCCCAAGCAAGAGTTATTACAGACTCCAAATGGGGACGCAGAGGCCACTCCTACTCTGCCCACCAAATGTTTCCCTACGGGGAAGATGCTTAAAAGGAAAACAGCAACCTGCACTGTATTTTAAAAGCTATAAAATTTGCATTTTAGTCATTTTCTCCTCTTCTTTTCCTTTTATTATGCTGCAAAGGAAAGAAGACATCAGTTTCTGTATTTTAATCACCTGTGAAAACTTCAAGGCGCATAGATCTAACAAAACTTGTCAGCTTTACAACGATCAGACGACGGGATTAAAGCGATGTAAATCAGGAGTGATTCACTGAGATATTTCATAAATCTTTGAAATATACACTTGGAATATTTGCTTGAAAATGTGTCCATGGGCTTTAAACTATGTGTGTTAAACTGCGTTCACCCTTTCCTTGACAATAGCCATGAAGCGATTGTTTTCTGGTCAGCTCTTGGTTCACCACCTCAGAGAAGCAACTACAACAGCTACTGAAGAGGCGCGTTCAGAGGTCACGGAGGTCACGTGGAAGGTGCAAACTTGTTGGGTAATGTCCCAGAAGAAAATGCTTTTTACTGAAAAACTTCAGGCTTGGCACCGTGCAGCTTGAAGGTAAGGTCTGCTGCGCAGCATAAGGGTGCAGTTCTGCAGGTACAAGGTGGCTTGGTCTCATTGGGACCGTTCAGGATTGACCCTGGTGGGAGCCATGAGCTCCCTCAGCCCGTGTGATGTGGCAGTGGGTCTGGGCTGGCAAAAGCCAGCAGGAAACATCAGAGGCATCTTCTTCCAGGAGCAGACAGAGAGACTTTCAGGTCCTTCCTTGCAAACCCCTGAACGTGCGGTGCTGTGTGACCCACCAGTGGTGTCCAAGCAGGCACTCATCTGGGGTGCATTAGACATCATGCACCATAATTACAAGCGTAATTGAGGATAACGACAAATCAGACAGGTCAAATCTCCGTTTTCAAGTAATTATATATAATGCACGCAAAGGCGATAACGGTGCAGAGATATAAGTGTATGCAAATTTGGCAGTGATTTCCTTGGGAAAACGATTCAGAGGTTAACAACAGCTTAACCTCCTTGGATTTTAAATTGTTTTAAACTCCAAGTATTTGGAGAATAATCTGTCACATAGGAAAACACATGCATAGTTAAAACAGCTGTGGCTCCTGGGTCAGAGCCTGTGTCTTGAAGGCTCTGGTTGGAAGGGGAGAAGCAGCAGCCCTTGCACAGCGGAGCAGGGGACACAGGTTTTGGAAGGGAGGTCTCACCTCGCAGAATCCTCAGCGCTGAGATTTTTTTTTTATTAAACTCATCTGTCAGAATCAAAATAGTTTCTGGAGAAGGCAGGATTGCAGCAGACATGTTAGATGAATGTGTGCCTATTACGTCCATAAATGTTTGTTAGAAAGATTACTCCCCGCTGATATGACAAAGATATGAAAAATTAGATCACAAATCTCATTAAGCACGCAGCCACCGAAAGAGGGATGAAGCCAATTAATGCTGATGGCGCCTGTCAGCGCGATGTCAGGGCTCTGCTCCCAGCACCAGCCGCATCCCCGGGCCGCAGCAGTGGCCTGAAGAGGCAGGACGTGCTGAGGAGCAGTTTGCATTTTCTTTGCCATGTGTTGTTTTACCTGGCGGGTACCACGTTAAAGTCAGGAGAGGGATGTGCTGGCAGGGAGCGGGCCGTCTCCTGCAGGCCCTGCAAGGGAATTGAACTTCGGGCTGCTCCGTTGTCATGGCAACTTGCCTTTCACAAAAAAAGTAGTATACGGGGTCTGGCTTGAGGAGCCTGTTTTGCTGCTGAGCGTCACCCACTTTGTCACTGGGCAAAGCTCAACGCTCCCACGAGCCTGGGTGAGAGGGAGGGAAAACGGAGAAGCAGCATCCGTGATAGAGCTGCAATCACAGTCAGTGATTTACTCAGTTTCAGAAGCTTTTATAGCAAGGAAAGTTTATAAATAATGACATCAATTTATATCAAGCGAAATATCAAATAGTAATATAAATTTAATGTCAAGCATAAACAGTGGAGTTTGTAGCTCCTCCTGGTTTCAACCCAGCTGAAATGCTCCTGTCGAACATTTAATTTCAGGGAATGCCATCTCATATGAGCTTGGTCACCTGCACACCATCTTTCCAGCCACATGATTCCCTGCAATTCCCAAAGAACAACCATGGGAGGAACGCAAGCACCTGCTGGACTATATCTAATTATTTGCTACTCTAGCACCCTTGGAAGACCCCCCACCCCCAGAAGCCCTTCTCTTCATACGGACACAAGGGCAACACGGAAATGTCTGCATATATATTGGTACCTTGTGGTGTTTCAGGCTGCTGTTTTCCCTTCCCGTTTTGCAGGAGCTGATGGATGGAGCTGCCGGGCTCCGGGAGGAGGCAGTTCAAGGGTTCGGCTCCCACGGGCCGCACTAGAGTCAGGGATGTGATTTAGTAAGAAACATATGTGCAGGTATACACGGAAACTAGGGAAAATGCAATTCTTCCCAGCTTATTCAGCACTAGATTTCACAACACAGCTGTTGGATATATTGTACTTCCACCAAATTGCATCCTTAGTGAATAAAGGAGCTGGTCTTAAACTCAGCTGGGAAGTCCTGTTATGTGTTCGATTTGAAATATATGATCTTTTTCTGTTGTTGTTTTGCTTTTGCAATTTATTCAATAGCTATTTTGGCATGCATGTCTCTTACGCTGCCTTAATCTCCTCTCCTGGAAATTAGCATTTGTGATTTATTCACCCAGGGAAGCAAGAAAGGCTCTGCTCGTCGGCAACGTAACACAGCAGATAACACAAATGCTGAGTCAGCTCCAAGCACGTTTGACAAATAAACTTGTTGCTAGCATTTAATTTAATAGGAGATATGGCAAAGAGTGAAAATGCTTTTATCTCTAATGCATTAAAAAAAAAGATATAAGGCTTTGACGGAACTTCACATACTTGTTTCTTTAATATGTCCCTGAAAATATGTTTGCTGTTTGCTCTTGTCTTTGCTGGAGTTGCATGTTGCTCTGCTGGCCCACGCACCTTGTGCTTCTTCCCCCATGGAAAATATTTTTCCCTCTTATTTTTAGAAATAAATGAATAATGTTAAACAAAAATGCGGCTTCTGTCCAGCATGTGGTCTGGAAGCAGGGGGGAAATGCTGCACAAGGGGCTTCTTGCACCCACCTCTTCTCCCTAAATCCATGTTTTCTTGTTCCAATAGAGCTCACAAGACAGACACAGAATCACAACCAGTGCGGCAGCAAATGTTGCCTATGAGTGGCAATATCATTGATTTTTCACTTTTTTAAATAACGGGCACTTTGCATAACGAATTTGCAACCAGACACAAGCACCCACACTGAGGTAGGAAACAGGCAGGACTTTTATTGCAAACTATTTTATAGATTTTACAATGCACCATTCCGGTCCGGCAGCAAGGGGCCTCATTTGGCCATAGCAGGAGCAGGAATCGCTGCCAGGACTGCGCCCCGCTCCCAGGGCAGGACTCGCACCCCGGCTTTGGCTGAACGCACGTGAAATACAAACGCAAAAGCAGAAGGTGCCTCGCCGGCCTCCAGCCCGCGCTCCTGCGCCTGCTCGGCCAGTGAAGCAAGAAGGATGCTCAGCGCTGAAGACATCACTGATTTTTTTTCCTGATTTCCACTTGACATTTTTTTTCCTCATTTCCAGTTTGTTATAACCATAACCTTATTTAAATGTATATATTTTTTTTTCGTGTGACTATAATAATTTCTCAGAGAACACATTTTAATAGCTTGACTATATGCTCAAGATTTCTGTTTGCTTCTATAATTGCTTCTTAATTATTTTCCAATTGCTGAAACAACAGTTTTCACAGTTTATTAAAACACGCTTTGGAAAGCATTACCCCAAGGCATTGTCAACGCTTTATTGCCATCACCAGCAGCGAGTACAAATGAATAATCAGCCGTGCTGGTAACTTGTGTCAAGCAGACGAGAGCTGTTTGAGGCTGATGTAGGAATTGTAATAAAGTTTAATGTCAAACCGGAGTTATTTCCATGCTAGGAGCTGCAGCAGCCTTATGCTGCAAAACGCATGTAATTGTGATGGATATAAACTCCCGGCATCTCCAAGGGGTGCAGCTCCTCGGGACACAACCTGGGAGCCATGGTGCCTCACGTCGCCCTTGCAGAGGTGAAGGTGCTACCCAAGCTCCAAGAGCAATTGAATCAGAAAAAAAGAAACAAGAAGGACTATTACACCAAATATCCCTTCCGAGGTAAATTTGTGCTCGCTGTAGCCAGGCTCTGGGCCGTGCTTGAAGGTGCAGGGCTCAGCCCCGCGTCCCGGGAAGGACCCTGGGGATTCAGCTCCCGCTTCTCAGCTCCTATAATTTAAGGAGAGGCTGTCGAGAGGAGCACTTACCCGCAGCCACGCTCACCCCACGGGACACTTAAACACCTAGTTAAGCTAAAAGCAGGAAAGGAGCCCTGTAGGCTCCCGAAGCCGCTTATGGGACTAGCGTTTCTGTCCTGGGTGTGCTAGTGATGACACATTGACATCACTGCCTTGGGAGGCAAAATTACCTTTTCAGAGCTTTCTGAAGAATCTCAGGGCAACTATTTTAAATCAGAATTATACCACCACCCCGCCCTCTTTATTATTTTATCTTAGAGAACTCCTGGCCTAATCAGTTTGGTTTTAACAAGCTGGAACACTGTGAAACCTGCATCATTAAAAACCGAGAATATTTAGTGTGCAGAAGGTATCAATTTTAACTGTTTTTTTAATGCATTTCTGTGATTATACATCCTTTCAAAGTGGTAGTTTAAAAGACATCAGTAGAGTTTGCGTGACCTTCCTCTCATCCGTATAATGTTTGGAGCCCTGCCCTGCATGAGGAAAGCTGCACAAGGAGAGCTCTGCAGAGCAGCCTGTTTGCAGCCCAAAGCAGCCCATTTCCAGCCCATTCGCAGGTGTTTTCACAGCAGGTCTTGGTGAAACACAGGGTGATGAGAGGGGCTCAAACCGGCAGCATTGCCAGCCTCAGGAGCCCAGGGTTGCTATTAATAAAACAACAGAAAAGTACCTTGATTCTTACTTTTCAGCTAGAATATGCACGGCTATCTTAATAAATATGAGAATAACCCTCTTGCTCTGTCTTTAAATGGAGGGAAGCTGGTTTGCTCCGTAGAGAAGATATTCTATGGAAGGGCAGGCGTTAACTTAAAGGATTTGATGAGCACTCAGAAAGGCAGCTCTATAATTTCAGTGACACTGTGATAAAAAAGCCCATGAGGGTGGGTTGAACAAATACAGTATCGCACAGGGAGTTTGCAGAGGAATGACAAGGATCCTATATAATTTCCTAATGAGTGCGTCAGACCTGAGGACGTAGGGGATGGATTTAATAGTGGGGCTCCGGAGCCGGGCCAACGATGACGTTTTGATGCTGGCTCTTCATCTTGTCTCTTGTAACAGCTTCCAAGACGGGTCTCACAAAAACGAGCTCCTAAAAGGCGCGTTTTGCAGCTACACATGAACAGCACCACGAGGCCACCGCGCGCTCACGGCACAGTGCTCACGGGGACCTTGCCAGGATGGGCTGGCCCTGCCCAGGGAGGGTCAGCGCGCTCACAATTAACCCTGCACACCTCCTGTTCCCCGGGACTGACTTACTGCTCTTTCTTGGCAAAGCACAAGCAGACTGTCACGCAATCACAAAGAAATATGGACACGGCCCTATGCACAGGCTGAGAGTTGCCACAACAAGGCCTATACAAGACAGAATATTGTAAATATTCCTCAGGGTTTTACTTTCCCCCCGGAATCAGCAGTAACTTTCTTGCTTGAAAAAAAGAAATTGATTTGCAACTTTTATAACTATTCTAAAGGAGAACAAAGGTGGGTTAAACCTTCTGGAATGTGGCCCACAACTGAGAGACTCAACAACTGAGCTGCTCTGTGGAGAGCGGACGCATGCCTGCCTGCCCTCAGCAAGAGCAAGGATGCAGCAAGAATACTACACACACCTAAATGCTTATTAGATCTATATAATAGGGATATCTAACAGTATTATATATTATATTTTCGGCGCTAGCTTTGCTAACAAAGCACCTTCCCCGTTGCAGCTGGACTCCCTCTGCCCGGAGCCATTCCCGGGAGCGGGGCTCCCACCGGGGCGGCCAGTCCTGCTCTCGTTAGTCACACGAGGGCTCAGACGGCCCCACGGAACTGAAATTCAGTATTGATTCACACGGAGCACGCGGGTAATTGCAGCAGGCTTTGGACAAGGTCAGCTCAATGCGTAACAGCTACTCGTAGAGGGTCGGATTTTCACAGAAAGAGGCCCAGTACTCCCCAAAGTGAGAGCAAAGAGGCAGTGGGCAGGTCTGCTGTGCACAGACAAAACCCCAAGCGTGGAAGTCGAACTCACACCCATGAGCTCAGCCTTAGGAAGCCGGGTTCCTATGGGAGCACCCGTGGTAGGGGCTGAGGAGAGGGGCTGTGCACACCCTGCACACATCCCATGCATGACTTTTGTACTCATAGGCTCAGCAATACTTTATCAGAATCTATTTGCTTGTGCTGAGGGGTTTTCTTTTGGGATAGCTGGGAATACTTTGTAAAAACGAGTTTTTTGGGGCTCACCTGAAAGTATTAACTGTATTTGGGTTTCAGTTTTTCCAAAGAGCAACGTACAAGCTATTAGAACCAAGAAATCCCAATGCTTACTACAGTGAGCCCAAGCTATTCATTAGCACTAAATGAGTCTGATTATGGTTTGATAGCACTTGCTATTAATTGCTCCAGGGATAGAGTGCACTTCTCAGAGCCCCTCAAAGCATGAGACACAATATCACTTTCAAGCCCTACTCACTGATCCAGGTGCCGCTTTTCTTTCTTCAGGAGAAATATAATGCCAAAGTCAGACACTTAAGAAGAGAGATGGGGATCTAGAAGATGGGAAAAGCTAGAAAAGAGGTTTTACACAAAAGCCAAGTGTAATCCATCCAAGATGAAAATGAAGGTGAGCTTTTGTTTCAGGGCTCATGATGAAGGCCAAAGGGAGGGAGTTGTCCAAAGCACTGGTAGCTCTCTCATGCACAGAGCAATAGAAGCCAAATATCAGCACATTAACAACCATAGATGGTGCTTGGTACATTCAGCTCATCCTTACTCCCTCAGCCATAACTTTACATGCAGTGTTATAGGATTTTTATTATTATCCCTTTGCAGTAGGATAACACTAATCATCACTGCTGCTGCGAGTGGCTGCGCTGCAAGATGTTGAGGCTGTCATGTACCAGGAGCATCTGCAAACAGCTGAGCGCGTGTTCACAGGCACTATCATATTGATGTATCACGATCCTTATCGAAGGGATTATAGCAACAAATGCTCTATTTACCCAGAAGGTGCTCTGAGGAGGAATAGGGATCTCGCCAAGGCATTCATGTTCAAAAGTGACGCTAAAGTTTATCACCAGAAACATTGAATTATCTGCAATGACTGCTAGACTGAAGCAAGATAAAAGAGAAATTTGAATAATAATTGATAGCTCCATGCTGGAATAAATGCTATTAGACTATATTGGGGCACATATTCCTTTTATCTATAAAACACAATTAAGAATTAAACCGAGCGCAGCTCTTCGATGCTGGCATCACGGTGAGGTTCACGGCTGTCAGTATCTGAACTACAAATTGCAAACAGGCAAAAGTGTCCTCGTTCCAAAGCTCAGGAACTCGTTTGCAAAGTCTATTTTCAATTAAGGAAAGCAGTGTATAGGATCACATGGCTCCGTATGCTCCAAGAAGGGGTTTATCAAGCCGGAGCACATGCAGGGTGGGCAGGCTCATCTGTGGTGCACAGATAAAACAGCAACAGCAATTTCCGTGCTCCTGTCAAACCTATCACCATGGCCTTTGCTATTTATCATGCTGTTTTCCAAGGAGCACCCCCATTGCCCACATTATGAATCTCAGTCTTGGCACAGCACTAAAACACCCCTGTGCAGTCACCTGCTTGGGGCACCAAGGGCTGTTGCAGCTCTTGCTGCAACTGGACACTTGTATTACATGATGCTCAGGATGCCAGCAAAGGTCTCTTCATTAAACTCACCACTAGAAATGCAGAAGACTGCTGATTGTTCAAGGATGCTTCAAAATGAAATTTTACAGCCTGCTTTTGGCACCAAATAACAACCTGGAGTCTTACATTAGCCAAAAAGTAATATCCTCATGTGCAAAAGCAGACAGACAAATAGCACAGCACGGTTTGGGTGCTTTCCAGTTGGGTCCTGCAAGCCGATGAGCCACAGAAACTCTGCAGTTTCACAGTGCCCAGTGACCACGGGGCATCCAGCATGGGCATGCAGGGAAAAGCTCTTAAAGAACATTGTAGAATACATTAGGGCAACGTTGTTCACAATCATGCTTTTTGCTACACTATTTACAGCCATCATCAAAGCTGAATTCCCAGCCACAGCGATCATGGTGCCAAACGATGTCTACTGCAGCAACAATTTCCCCATGGCCTCTTCCTTGCAAAACGCTCCTGGTGTTTGTTCCCAAAGCCTATACAGTGTCTGCACACAACTACCCTGCAAGCTCTGCAGACTTCACAAACTCAGCATAGCATTTAAGACCAAGTACTTCCTTTAACTACAATTTCCATTCTCTTGTTGGTGGTAATAGCAGCTCATTCAAACATAATAGAAGGTATTTGATTAAAAGCAGATTGAGTTGTCTTGTTATTTAAAATCGTATTGAGTTGTGGCTCCTGTTTTTCCCCCAGAAGGAGCCCAGAAGAGGGAGGACCCGGTGGCAGCTGTACCTGCTCACTCAGTGAGACGTCCCTTGGGTGGCACAGAGGTGACCCCTCTCCGTGCAGAGCCTGGAGACAGAGAACAGGACGGTGAGTCTCGTCAGCAAGAATTACGTCTCATGTTTCATTTCTCAGTTACTTTCCTCGGTGCTATTTCTGGTGTTACAACACATATAAGTTAACAACATCCATGCTATGAGGCTGATTTTGTTGCTGTGTTCCAGATACAATGCTCGAGTGCAGTAATAAAGCTGCCGGGTACTGCCTAGATGTCTTAAGAGACCTTGTTTGTTCCTAACCTTTGATTGATGGCCTGAAAGTGTGCAGGCTGGAGGCAGAACTTGGAATTACTCATATCTTCCTCATAAACTTGCCTTTTTGAGCCAATATGCGTGGCTCCTATCAGGCCGACTCGCTGCGACGGAGCGTGCTGCTGCTATGCCATTTCCAAATGCACAGATTCAGAGGTTGATGACCTTCCCATCCTGTCAAACCACCACAAATGTCAGCACTAATTAAAAACCCATGGAGCAAATGGAGAGCTGGGCTGTTCAAAACAAGCCCAGGAAGACAAGAGCAGCTTTGCTGAATCCAGCGTGTTCTGCACCAACGTGTCCACGCACAGCTGTCGTCTTCCCAAGGCGCTGAATCCATTGCCGAGTTGGAGCTCGAACCCAAGAAGCGACTGCGGACCGAAGTCCAAAGCATGGCCATAAGGAAGGCAAGTCCTGCCTAAACTCAGTCCTAACCGAGGAGCACAGTGGCTGCTGGTCACCTGCCCAGCGCTGCTTGAGCTGCCCAAGGCAATGGGAACTGTCAGCGAGTTCCGAGCAGCTGTCCCGATCCATTACAACCCTGCGCTGGAGTTATTTCAACAAACATTAGGACAAGCCCAAGTGACCTGATGGTGCATCTGTATTTCTCATGCATTCTACAGTGCAGCATTACTTTATGCCATGCCAGAGGATATAGGCAATTGCTTATCAGAATTAAGCACACATGTTAATAAAGTCACTTTCTACAACTGCCTGTCAGGAAAATGCCATTTGTTTTAACTTGATAGAGAGGCTTCTGGCTCGCATCTTCTCAAAGCAGAAAGCAGATTGTCTTTCTATTTGTGCTCACAGAGCAGAAAGCATGTCTGCATTCTTCTCTACTTTTCCATGCTCAATTGCTTGCTTTAAACATGCATTTGTAGAATATTACTATTTTGAGGATAATAGTATATCATACTAGATATATTAGCCAAATAGTTTTCATAACAGCTCTGTAAAGGGATCAGAATGCATATTACTGCATAGCTATTTGAATGACTTCTACCTAAGAAAGTGATTTCACCTCAAAAATAAGTATATACGTATCCATAGCTACCTATACAGCTTATTTAAAGAAGAATAGCTTTAAGCATGAGTGTTTTCCACGGAAGGCTGACTGAACCCCGCGGAGCCCAGTGCCCAGGCCAGGCTCTCGGGTGACAAGGTGCCGGGCTGGCTCCTCCTGTGCAGGTCACCGCAGCAGCAGCAGGGCAGGAGGCTGCAGGCGCCGGGGACAAGGTCCAGCTGCGGGCACAGCCCACAGGCCCCACAAACCACTGTCACCGTGGCGCTCAGGGAGCTTTCACCATGCTCTAATAGATATGAAGATTACAAACAATATTGCTCACACGAGTTTTCTTTAGCTACCTCACAAATGTTATGCCTCCTTTTTCTTTTGTTTTTTAGTTAATTACCTGGATTTCTAACAAACATAGCATCTTCCAGGACTTCATCTTCTGTAGAAAGTGAATGTAACTGCCCAGCATCATGGACTTCACAATACAGATTATCAAGTGTTAAATCTGCAGGCTCCCTCCACAAACCTGCATCTCCACATCCTCACTGCTCCTCATCCCACGGGTACAAGACAGGAACCATATCCCAGTTCCTGGGTTTCGGCTTCCTGGTCATTCTGGGAGAATGTGAGGCCTCAGGGAGGACTTTGGGAAGGGTAACGGGGTGTTTGAATGCAGAGAGCAAGAGTGAGGCAGGATCTTCCCCTAGACTCTGTGATGGCCATGGAAAACACAGATGCATGGTGTTATCTCCAGCAGCCACTTGCAGCACAGACAGCCTCATTAAAGGGGATAATTAAAGAGACACTCCTACATGGTTAATTACTGTCAGCAATTAAACCTAGAGGCTCATTGCAATAGGTACCTGAAGGACATGAACTGAGAAATGGCTATGCCCGGCCAATGTTTCTTCTGCTTCTGTTCCACCCCAGCATAGCTCTTAAAAGGCTGCATTGATTTTCTGAAATGCATTTTTCAAATCTGGTAACTAGGGGCCAGGAAGGATGTTTTCTACCAGGACCCTGTTTCCCTGGCAATCCAAAGAGCAGTTAACCTCTTCACAGCAGTCAATGAGTGAGATGGATGTCCACACTGATGAGCCAGCAATAAGGCTGCAAGAAAGCCTTGGTGCAGATGACTGCAAGGTGGAAGATCTCGTGGTATAAAGTAAAAGGCATTCATTGCTTCAAGATTGCTCAAACGTACAGTTTTCTATGTTTGGGAGCAAAAGGAAAAATAATTTTAATATTTCCAAGGTTAATTTTAATATTAGGTGTTGCCCATAAAAGCTTGCAAAATATAAAGACATCTTGGGCTTAAACCGAACCATTTCTGAATTTGTTTGGATAGCAGCTTAGCAAATTAAAATTACACTAAAAGTTTTCTGATTAAAAACTTAAAATTGGACCACAATTAGTAGTTGAAAAATCAAATGGAAAGATACATCATCTTTAAATGAATGCACTTTAATGGATTAAGTCATTCCTACATTCTTGGAAGTCATTGGGAGAGAGGAACCACCACAGCGAGGCAGTCCTAGCTACAAGGAGCTCCAGCTCACCTTCCCATCCCAATCAGTTCAGCTCATTGGTTTTTTTCCACGAAAACACCCATGCCAGACCACACACGCCATTTGGAAGGAGTGTATTTAACTGATAGAAAACCTCACGAGTTACTTGCCAGGTCTAAAGAGGTTCCTCACGTGCAGAGCAGCCTGCAATACGCCTGTATTTATTTGTGGCCGTGGGAAGGCAGCGAAGTGGAGGGACGGTCTCCAGCCCAGTGAGGTGCGGACACACCAGCGGAGGCAGCTGGTGACTCAGCGGAGAGGAGCCGCCTCTTCAGGACTTCAGACGAAGCTTGAGGAAATTATCATGGTTGCCTGGGACACCAGAAATGCCTTTATTTTATTAATTCGGACTCTGTAGTAACACTTAAAATAGTTGAAACAGAGGCTCTTCTGGAGGCCCTGCTGGATGCAGCCAGCAGGGGTGAGGAATGCGGCCGGACAGCATCTGCCAGGGAGGAAAATGTGGGGAAGAAAGAGCTGCTGGGCAATGCACATGCAAAGAAATGTGCTCAAAGGCAGTTCTAAAAGCAGTGCTCCATGTCCTGCAGCAATACTGAGGACACCCTGAGCCATATATATGTATATATATATATACTCACATACAAACACACAACTATATACACACACAAAAATATATTCTGTATGTTTCTGCTTCCAGTCTCCACTCCAGCTCTAGCTTTCCTGAAGAGCAGAGCAAGTATCTTCCTCCAAAGGGGAATGTGACTGTTTCCATGCTTTAGAAACCAGATCTACATCCTGTACAGAGCAGCACAAGTCCTTGGAGATACAGCATAAAATACCCCAGAAAGAGGTAAACTCACAGATTTAACAGGCCCAGATGGCCCCAAAGATGCCAGAGATTTCCTTGCTTCCTTTCTGCACAATTTGTGCCATGTAGAGGCAACCGAAATACTAGAAGCTAATGAAAGGAGGATGTGAGCAATGAATAGTGACCAACGCTGGAATTTTACTTCTCCCAGGTGAAATGTAAGCATTTTTTAAGAAAAGAGCAGAAGAAACCCATTACAGCTCTCCTTTAAGGCTGTCACAACCAGCCATCCTGCAAAGGGAGAACAACAGCACTGTTTGATCCAGCTGCATGCTTAAATCCCTTATTGATAGTCAGGATAGAGGTGAAACATGGACCTGCGCAGGGCAGAGTGCAAAGCACCAGAACTGATGCCAAGAGACAAAGCTGCCTCCGCAGTGGGGATGGAGTGGCCAGAGGTATCAGGAACTCAGCTAAGAGCTTCTCACCAGGACGGCATCCTTCTAAGGATTATTAGACAAAAATAAATTAAAAAAAGCAAGATTTGGGGAGCAATATTTCCCACTCAGACCCTCAGATTCAGATTGTATGCTCTGCCTTCATAAGCATCTCTGACTGGAAATAAATTTTGAATCCATTTGACACATTCTGAGCACAACTGAAGCAAAAAGAAGCACAGGCAGAGGTTTCACACGCACACTTTGGTTTTTCTTTTACCGATAGTCCTCTCCTCCCTGCTGCTAGTCACATCAATGGAAAATCCTCCGGCAGCACTTTCAGGGTACAAACTCACCATGGATGTCCAAGCAAGACAACGGCTGCAGCACCACTGACCTCAGCTCGCATCACCCAACACCTTCACCGGCCTCTGCTCCTCAAGGAGGCAAATGGAAACCCAACTGCTTCCTGCGATCACTTTATAGGCACTTTCAGGGCTAATTAAAACACCATGCATCATTAATGAGCCCCAGTGCTGCCTGGTGCATTTACAGCTGCTCCAGGCCTGAGAGAAGCTGGGAAGCCCTGTTAATAGTGTTGATGGATTGGGTGATGAGGAAGTGATGGGGTCAATGCAAAACACTTGCTGTCCACCTGTGGGACCTCAAAAAGCCTGGGATACTGCAGCAGTTGTGGGCAGGGCTGTGGTCGGACAAAACCCTCCCTGGGTGGTTCCAGCAGTGACCACAGTGAGATGCATCAGTGACAATGCTGTGTTCAGCCCAAGCAAGCGGGGCTCCTTAGTCTGAAGCAATAACTTCCTTTTTCTCCCAAAGAGAATAACTAGGCTGCTCGTGTGACACAAGCCTGCTACCCTGATCACAAATTTCACGTTCTTTCTCCCAAAGGTGCCTGTTCAAAGCGTGGCAGTTGGTCTAGGACTGGGTCCCGGTGCTGTGGGGTGGCTGATGGGGAGCAACCAGCAGCGTCGCCCTTTCCGAGACCAGGGCTTTGGGACGATGCACTTGGACCGGCCACCCAAATTTAGGCGATTCCACCTTTACTTAGGACTGAGCCTGACCACGTGTTGATGGAAAATCCTTCATATTTGGTGGTCGAGACGTGTGTGCAGAAGCCCTGGAGTCTGTCAGGCCCTGCCGGCCCCTAGGGCCCCGGGGAGCAGCTGGGGAGGCGATGGCAGCTGCTGCCAGGGACCCTTCCACGCAGGACGAGGGCTTTTCTCCGCACCCTGCGGAGCGCAGGGAGGGGAGCCGGCGCATCACGGATAATCCTGTGCCGGAGACAACTGAAGGCACCTGATAATTAGCATTAATGGAATTTTTATTAGCGCTTGCAGCTTCTGCTGGAGACGATTTGTCACAACAATTTCCCCATTAAGACTCCTGATTTTTGTCAAAGCCCTCCAGCTCCTAGCAAACCTTTCCCTGCCTGACAAAGCAAAGCAAAGCAGAGCAAAAGCCCTCCCAAAGCCCGGCTAAGGGTTTGACGGGAGGGACGAGCACAAGATGGGGTGCAGGGATGTCCCCGAGCAAAGCCCATTGCAGGCAGCTTGATCCCACGTCCCGGGCGCAGGGTGCCCACGTGCACGGCCGCTCCCGGCGGGCACAGCCCCACGCGTCCCTCTTGTGCACGTTCATGTGCAATATCCTGACCCCTAAGTCAGCTCTAAGGAGAGGGAAACGGCCACAAATTGTTCAGCCTCTCCCAGGGCCTTGAAAACGAGCGCCTAAATCATCAGCCTCTGGTAACCCAAGAGGCTTTGGCATTTGATTCCTAAATACCTTGAAAAATGTTGTTTTTCCCTTTCCAGGCACCTGAAAACCTTGGGCCCATGTTCTAGTTCTGGCTGTTCCAGTGCTTGGGATGTGGGGCTGGGAGTGCACGGAGGGTCTCTGGGACAAGCTGCAAAGCACCGGCCCTCAAGGAACTGAAAACGTGGATATTTTGGGTGAGGAAAACTCGCCCAAGCTGGTGATTAAAGATCCTTAAGGATCTTTAAAGGATTAAGATCCTTTACCCTGCTAGGGGTCAGCCCTGACCTAGAGGGTTTATGTGGTCCTGGGCCGTTGGTCGTGGTGCAGAAAGAGGGAATCCCCTTCACAGCAGCGGCCTGTGAGGAACCCTCCTCAGCTCTGCGTGCCAAGGTCACGGTAGGTTCCAAAAATATTTATTTTATCAGACACTCAAGTGTAGACATGCCAAGCTTATCATTGCCCAAGGCAAGGCGCTCTTGAGTGGAAACGACTCGTGGCTGTGATTTGAAAAAGGCAACTTAATAAAGAACCCTTAGCAGAGCTTCAACCAGAACAACAAATTTGAGCTTCTTCATCAGTATAAAATGGCAAAAGACAGTGATATCAAGGAAAAACCTAAGTTCCTGTACGAAATAGTAAATGTCAAAGAGTTTTCCCCCAAAATAGCTGTTACTGCATGCACAGCTGTAGCCCAAGCCCAGTTCTGAAACTCCCTAGCTAGGCACACTTCTCCAGAAGCTAGGGGAAAATCCAAAGTACAATAAAATCACGATGTCATATTTAATGGATAACTGAGATGTAAGACGTAGGGCTGAGTAATATCAATGTAGCTTTAGAGCTTAAAGCTCTACAGCTTTAAGAGCAATAAATGTTAGCTAATATTAGGAAAGTATCTCATAAATATCAGAAAATGCATATTAATGTGATAATTTACAAACAAAGTGATCATATCCTGGTAAGAAACTCAATAAGCCTCGCAGCAGACAGCATGGTGTTTGGAGCTGTTATTTCACTTGACGGATGCACAAAACCCATTTAAGTGCTTTTCTGGAGACTGTTTTGCTCATTTTCTTGCTGTCTCTTGTGTCTCAGATCAATTATTTTGCTGCTGTGCTGGGCTAACGAGTCACTCGTTCGAAAGAAGAGTATTTAGGCAAAATTGCTTGTCCCCAAGGCCTTGGAGGCCCGTGCATCCAGGAACAACAGGGAGCATTTCCCCCAGGCCGATGGTCCTTGCTCCCCTTCAGCGGCAGCAGAGAGAGCCTAAAAAATTACTTTCAAATATGCTGTGTCATCTTTTCCCCACAATAATGTATGTATGTATGTGCTAGAAGTTTTCATGCACTAGAAAGTCAGGCTTCATGAGCAGGAAAAAAGGAGCAAACACGAGAGCAAGTAAATGACCCTGGAAGTTCATTTTTATATAGAGATAACAGCAACTGTTAAGAGCCACCTGAGTTCTCTACGGGCTGGGAGGTGAGAAAGCATTGCTGAGTGCAGGCCAAGGCAAGAGGAGAGAGCAGCGGGTGGAAAAAAACAGGGTCTCAGTGGTCTACTTGAGGCTATTTTATCCGTTTCTCGTGCAGCTGGTGGCTGCTTTCAGCCACCGAGGTGTGCATGAGCAAAGCAGCGATTTTGCTGTCCCTGAAGCTGGCGAGCACCACCGGGTGCTTGCACAAGGGGGCTGATCGGGGCGCAGCGCTGGGCTCGGTGCTGCTCTCGGGAGGACAGCAGCCCGCTTTGGCGCTCCTTTCTCATCAGTGTAAAATGGCAAAAGACTGTGATATCATGGAAAAACCTAAGTTCCTGTACGAAATAGCGAATGTCCAAGAGCCCGGCACCTTCCTGGCCGGTGTGGGGACTTTGCGGCTCCGCTCACGCCCAGAGTAGCCGTTGCAGAGCCGTAGCCCAAGCCCAGCTCAGAGTAGCCGTTGCACAGCCGTAGCCCAAGCCCAGCTCAGAGTAGCCGTTGCAGAGCCATAGCCCAAGCCCGGCTCAGAGTAGCCGTTGCAGAGCCGTAGCCCAAGCCCAGCTCAGAGTAGCCGTTGCAGAGCCGTAGCCCAAGCCCAGCTCAGAGTAGCCGTTGCAGAGTCATAGCCCAAGCCCGGCTCAGAGTAGCCGTTGCAGAGCCGTAGCCCAAGCCCGGCTCTGAGGCTGCACAGCCGGGCACTTCTGCAGACCCCTCGGCCGCTCGTCCCTGCCGGACACCGAGCTCGGCAGCAGAACTTCCCGGCACCCCGGGGAGCCCCGCACTCCTCCAGGACTCCTGCTTTGCTGGGATGTGGGGAAGGAAGGAGATCTGCCCTCCAGCCCTGCTTTTCAAGGTGCCGAAGCTGGGCTGCCCAGCTGGGCTTCACACCAGGCTCCTCTGGGCTTTCCCCGCTCCGCATTCGGTACTGACAGCTCACACGTCAAGATCTTCATGTCTGCCCTATAAATAAGCCCTGGGACCGCTGAGGTTTCATCCCTGTGTACCGGTGTCTTAGCCCAGTCTGAACAAAATGATGGTGTTTAGGAAGGGAAACAACCTTGTGCTGGGAAAGCTCTGGGCACCTGAAAGCAGCCGGTACCGAAGGTGCCCGGCTCCATTTCCACCTTCCCACGGAGACTCGGCCACACACAGCACCAGCTTTCACGTTTTCGCAGAGTTCCTCCAGTTTGCACTAAGCCTGAGGCCAAAGGCAGCGAGTAAACACGCAGCACCTCTGCTCAAAGAGCAGGCTTTGCATTTCTGTCAGGAAGCCACCAGCACTCAGCGTCTTATCTCTGCATGCCAACACAAAGCAGTTGATTAAAATAACAGTGATAATAAAAATAATAATCTGTCTTGGTGGCTGCTGCAGCAGAGCTTCCTGGGAGCGCGGGAAACAATTCATAGCTACGGGTAAGAACTGGGATGGCTGGGAAGCAAATGTCCATGTGGGGCAGCAAACCCCGCGGTCGAGCTAATTGTTTGGAGGTCACTGACGTCTCACATGGGGATGCCCTGAGCTTGTGGGCTTGGCAAAAGAGGGTAAACCAGACCGTGCTTCACAAATAGCTCCCCACTGGCTTCTGTCTGTGCAGGCCACGAACACGGGCCGTCCCTGCCAGGGTGGGCAGGGAGACTATGCACTGGGAGCCCTGCTATTTGTGTCTGTTGGTGCAAACGCAACGAGCAGCAACATCCTCCCCGGCCCATCCCTGCGCGCTGGCGGCAGGAAGCCTCTTTCGTGGGGTTTGTTCTTCTGTATTTTGGGTTTTTTTTGTTTTTTTTTCTTTTCTTTTTTTTCTTTTGAAAGCTAACAAAACAGTTACAGAGAGCTTGCTCATGACGAATACAAACACGAAATGAAAGTGCTCCTGTAAAGTTAGAAAGGAGTCCTCCTGAATAAAAAGGAAACGGCAAATTGTCACTAGTTGCTAAGTTACCACTCAAAGCTCATTTCTCCTCAAGGAAATCAATTAGGCCTTTTAGCCTATGGAAAAGCAGGTGGGAGCGGTGCTGAGCGGGAAGAATCTATAAAATGTGAGTTCTGCCCTGTGGGCTTTCCTGACGCCGGGGACGCTGCAGGGCTAACTGCAGGTGTCTGCACCGAGGGACGTGTTTCCAAACGCGAAGCCGCCTCGCTCCAACTGCTCCAACTCGCCTCCCCTTCGGACCAAACTCTGCTCCATAAAACACCGCAATGCCACAGACAATTACTCTCCTTAAAAGCAAGGACCCTGAGTTACTGACACAGTAGCGATCAATTAAACACGTGCAAATGGGTCTCTGCAGAGCTGCGAGCTAGACCTGTGCAGACGGGAAGGGATGCACGTGCACTTCTCATGCAAGAGCTAACACCTGCATTTTGCAGAAATGCAATAATGCAAAATGTGCATTTTTCATCTTTGGTGCCTTCTTTTGGGTTTGTGAGTGCATGTGTTCCTACCTGTCAAGTCTCAGTTTCTCCCAAAATGAGGAAGATGTGTTTTTTCCCAGGAAAGCAGGGCTGGCACAGTGACACAGCAGGTCGCCAGGGCAGTGCTGGCTTTCAGGCCGCCTGTGGCTCGGGGATGTGACAAGGAGGGTCCCAGCAGAGGGTCCCCGCCCGGCCGCTGCTGTGCTAATAACCCCCAGGAGGAACCCCGTCCCAAAGCAGATCCCCGGCACCTCTCAAATGCTCTCAGTGTCATTGAAACTCTAGGAAGTTGCCAGCACACCGCTGAACTACCCTGAGAATACAGGATATTAGAGGGTTGGATTGGGAAAGCATTTCTGCTTATTAATCACTAGAATTTTCTTAATTAAACATAGCCTTATTAATGCATGTTTTTAAGTTTTGAGAGTTCATTATGCTGCATTCTGTTTTGTGGCCCCACAGCAGAAGAAAAGAGAGAAAAGCTCCGATATTGGTGCACGCACCTAATAGCCCCAAGCAGAGGAGGGGGACCCTATAACCCGGGGTGCTCACGGGCACCTGCCCTTGATCCGAGACAGATCCAGTGGCCGCTCGCGTGGAGGCACCTCCAGCGCAGCAATAAACTGGACTTAGGTAGGAGCTTTTCTGCGTCATTTTTAATCCTTTCTCCCTCCTCTGTCATGAATCGGATCCGTTCCTGCATTCACTTCTCAATGCTTGCACTCTCCATACTGCTATTTTAAACCAGCACCCCTCATCTGAATTTCATATTATGCTCTGAAAAAATCATATGGCATTTATCTTTTAGTTCATAGACCGTATGGATGTTCTTTTTATTTATGCTAGCTGCTGTTCTCCAATAAAGCAGTGGAGCTTCAAAAGAAACCTTCAATCAAAGCCCGCTCAGACCAAACCATGCTTCCAACCACGCTAAACGTGCGACTTTCTGCTCGTAACGCAAAGATGACAGTGGAATATTTTGCTATTGGCCTCTCCAGGAAATCCTCTGCTTGATAATTTTCTGCCTTGTTCCAGCTCCCTCTCATCTCCTCAGACTAAAATATATTTTTTCCTTTTTTCCTTTGGATATTGGTCCCTTCCGACGCACCAACCTGGGCCCTGCTGTTCTGCTGGTGCCAAACGCACCCATTTGCACATATTTCACCCAAATCTTTGTTTGATGCATCGCTACGTGTTTCACCTCCAAGACTTCCATGCATTTAACCCACCCTCACTCAGACCATAATAAAAAATTAAAATATTACAATCATGAGCTTTCTAGTCAAAACAGCCATCGAACTCAAGGAAAAGCCAATAAAGCTGTTCCTGCTACCGGCACCTTTACTGAACTTGCCATATTTCTATCTGCAAAACATGAGGATTTATTTCCTTAGCTTTTAGGGCATAGTGAATTTTTATTGATTTTTATTTCCGAGACATTTATACAGTGTGCTGATAGCCCGAGAGAAATAGGAGTCAGTAAAAGAGCATCAACCGTTCTTGCCGGCGTTTGACAAGACTGCAAAGGTCTCATCGGGCTGGCTTGAACCCCCGCTAGTGCCGAGCAGCGCATTTCCCTGCGAGCAGAGAGCGCTGCTGGAGATGCAGCATGTTACACATCGCCAGCAAGGTCTGCATTTAGGCCAAAAAACTGCGAAGAGAGAAAAACAAAGGAGTGGAAAATCCCAGCACAGTGGCACATGTGAATGGGCTTAAGTGACAAGTACGTCTTGAATAACCCAGGTATGAATTCCCTGCTGCACACAGTGACTAAATATATCTAATTTCTCTCCATGTGATATATACCTGTCAATAACACACACACACAGATGTGTATATATTGCATTCTGGAGGAGCTGACTCGATTTCAGATGCTCCAAAATCGGTTAAGGAGGGAAGTGTTTCCACGTGTCCTTCTTCACGCCTCCTTGGAGGCACTGATCCCGCCAGGGCTGGGACACGTGCATGGTGAAGCGCCCTTCCTTGGCCTCAACCAAGCCTTCTTTACCATGCCCATACACGTGTCCTATAACACGAGGACAGGAACAGCAGGACAGCGAAACACGCGCTGCGCTGAGCCAGGGGAGCTTTGGGGCAGTTACCCCTGTGAGGGAACGTTTGCAGCGCGGATGTTTGCAGGGAGCTGGGGCTTGCAGGGGTGCTGGCCCTGCCGCCCGCCAGCCCGGGGCCCTTCGGGCGCCCCCGCTGCCACCGATGGTCCCCGGCGCGCGGGACGTGGCGGACACAGCGACGTCTCCTGGCGTTTGCAAACCTCCCTGCTGTCCTGCGCAGGTTGAGATACCAAAACACCGACACTGAAAAATGTGAATATTTCAAGTACTCATGTCAAAACAGAGGACCCGTGCCCTTGTCCGATTTAAAAATTAATCCGAATAGTTATTTTGCTGGTAGCGGCTTCCAAAGTGTGGCTCCTATGAGAATCATCCCTCTGGATTTCCATTAGCCTCTTCTGTTATTCCCGTATTTGCTTGTGTACCCCGCGCTTCCTCTGGTAGGTTGTACTGAATCCATCCCGTTACGCTCCGCTCCCGGGTGCCGATGCAGGCTGGCGCCCGCGCCACACCGAGCACGGGGAGCCCCCTGCGCCCCGCGGCGCGCGGAGCCCCTCTGCCCCGCACCGCGGCCCCTCGCCTCTGCTCCTCCACGCTCTCCCGCTCGCCAGCCTCCTCCCCACAGCCGCGTTCTGCAGCCAGGAAAGACAAGGTGGATCTCCTTAACAGACTGCGTGTGAAAGGCTGGGGACCACAGCGCCCCGAGCAAAGTCTTTGCTCAAAAAGCACGAGAGCAGGAGGGATATTTGGAAACTTGTAAAAGCAGCACTGAAACGTTTTTGAGAAATGAACTAAGCAGAGGGACAGTAAAGCATCTCTGTGATGCAGAGGAGACAAGGGATGGTATTTTGTCTGGATTTTTGTCAATCCTCAGAAAAATCCAATTCTCCAATAACCTCCAAATGTACAAGTGGAGCATAGGAAAAAAAGAAAGCGTCTCCGACCACAAAGCCTCCATCAGTGCCTTTAAAATAAGAGTCCCGGGTAATTTTAAAAAAATAGTAAACCAGAGCTTTTTGCTTAAATAAGGAGATATTTGTCTCTGATTGCTATCCAACATAGTTCAGTGGAAGCCGGTGAGGTTGCAACAACACAGAAAGAGCAAAACCGGGTTTGAAAGCGGCGTCCCGGGCAGCATCGGGCTCAGCGGCATTACAGAAACACCGAGGGAGGGCATTGAGGCTGCAGAGCACGATCCAGAGCTGCACAGTATAGCTGTGATATATCTGGTGCTTATCTGCCCTCAAAACCACACTAACGGGAGGCCTGAAAGCAGTGCGTTTTGCCAGGGAAAACACGGCCGCGGGAACGTGCACGGGGAAGAGCACGACAGGGGCTTGCAGATGCTGTTGAGGCGGCCGAACACACTCATTTCCAAGCACGTGAACATACAAATTTCCAAGTGCATTGCAACGGAACCGCGTGGCCATAGCTGCACACGGGGACAAAGAGGCGCCCGCGCTGAGCCGGGGCTGCACGCCGGGGACCGGGGCACACCGCGCACGTTTTGCTGCCCCTCTGCTGCACGGCTCCCCGCCGCGGCTCCCCGGCGCCGCCGCCGCCACAGCACCGTTTCCTCAGTGCCTCCTAAGCTGGAGTCTATACACCGGTGTACGGGCGCGGAGCGGGAGGCCGAGGCACGTTCCTGCCCCAGCTCACGTGTGTCCTGGCCTGCCCGGACCCCCCGACCACCCGGACCCGCGTTCCTCCTCCCGGCCCTTCGGCGACCGCTGCCTCATCTACCCGCGGTGCAGCCCCTCGTTAACAGCTAATTCAGCACCGCACACGCTGCTCCCCGTCGTGGGCAGCGGCTGCAAGGATATTCCCGGGTAGAGGCCGTGAGAATGTTTGCAGAGCCGGGGGAGGAAGCGGGAGCGCGGGCTAAGGCTGCGCCTCTGGAACGCCCCCGCTCTCCGCACACGGCAGGAGTCGCTCCCGGGACGTCCGGCTGGCAAACACAACGTCTCCGGTGGCGCCGTGACGGTTAATGTGGCAAGCGGTGCCAAAGGGCGCCGCGCGCCGCCGCGCTCCCGCGGAGCACCACGGCCGGAACGGAGCTGTGCTGGCCAAGGGAATCCCGCCGGGAGGCGGATTTAGTGCAATCCTCAATTCAAATTTGGAAAAAAACAAACCTAAACCAATTTGCTAAAGGCCGTTTAATGACATGGGAAATTAGCTTTGCAAAATTAGCTTGTCTCAAGCCCTTTTTGTTTATGACACAGGACCCCAGAAAGCCACGGGAACCACCACTAGGCTGTTGCAGGGAGCGAAGTCACTGAGATGGCTGGAGACAAGAGGAGGAAACGGGTTCAACTATGAGCAAAGAAACCGTCTTCAACCATGGGCTCTACCTGTGCTGCGACCCCGGTGCCTCGCACGGCTTGCACAAACCAACAGCATCCGACGGGGCCTCCAAGCCTCTCTTCTTCAGAAACCCCATTTTGGCTAACACTGCAGTGACTACCATAATGCTATAAAACACATGAAGAATTTCCTCTCCTAAATATTAGATTTTAAAAGTAAAATAAACATTAATTCTCCCCTGTTACACCAGCAACACTGGTATGATTCATGGCTATCCAGTTGCACAAGGCAACACTGTTTTCTTTGAGAAAAAGTATATAAATCTTCAGATAAGCTACCAAACGTCTTAAAGATTAATTCTGTGTTATCCTCGAATTTAATGTGGCTGGGTGGGAAGAAAAGAGGAATATCCCACAGAGGAGAAACGGAGCACCAGGCAAGGCAGGAAACTCCCCGAGGAGGGAACTCCCCAGGTTGATCTCCAGGGGTTTCTCTCCAGTCTCCCCTGGCAATGGGAAGCTTTGGGGCTTCCCAGCCCCAGCAGCCCAAGCTCTGACCATGGCAGGAAAAAGGAAGGAAGGAGGGAAGGAGGGAGGGAAGGAGGGATATGCCGGGCTGCACATCAGTAAATGAGCAAATCTCTACTCTCTTAAATGTATTAGGAGAGGAGCCACCAGCATGAGAGGGAGGGACGGATGGGACACGTCCATGACCACGGCCAAACCAAGGCGCCTTTAAGCAGTTCTGCCACACCACGGAAATTTGATTCAAGGCTGGAGTAATCCCATTTCTTATAGGAGGACTCCCCAACCCTTAACAAATAATAGCTAAAATTACAGTGGAGGCGGTAAAACAGCAAGGGTTGAAGCAACAGTGGCATTTGCCTTTCCTTGACAGCTTGAAGATCAAATATCCTCCGAGATCACCACTTACTGAGAGGATGCACCACAGGAAGGTCCTTGCAGCGAGCAGGCTGTCCTAGGGAAGCTTGCAGCACGCCCCGCGCCTCTGCCAGCGCCTTCAAATTTAGTTTTTAGACAAAAAGATGCAAAATTGAAATTAGTAACTGAGCGACAAATGGAGAATGGGTGATTTAGGAATACTTAAAACATCATTAAACTACACCACAATCTTCTGTTTCATTTTGCTTATGGTATTATCCCTATAACTATTGCAGTCACCAGAATAAATGATTTAATGTCTGCAGCGGGCGCGGGGCGCTCGGCAGCTCTAGGGTCTATACGTTACCCACCCGTCTCCGCCCCGCCGTTACCTGCCGGCCCGTTTGCTTCCCGCTGTCCTTCCTGCCCGCGCCTTTCCCAGCAGCTTCCTGAACCGCAGAGACAGGCTCCGTCCCTGCTCCGAGCGCCCTCGGGCCCGTCTTCCCAGGAAAGAGGAAATGCATTTTGCTAATAAATCAAAATGTTGGGATAAATCAAAGAGGTTGGGAATGGCTGATGACACACAGGTGTATGGTTGCTGGGAAAGGCACATTGGCCCTACAGCAGTCTGCTGCTTTGCCAGTCTTATCTTGCAGAAACTTCTTACTGCCCCAGGAAAAGCACCCCAACACCCCGGCAAAGCCTGCGCGACCAGCAGGTCCTTTGCACACCCCCAGGCAGAAATCACCCAGTAGGAAACAAATTGGTGGCCAGACACAGGGAGAAGACTCCCCAGATCAGCCGAGCTACGCTGTGAGCACACAGCTACTTGTTCTGCAAAAAATGAAAGATTTCCCTGGATCTGCCCTGGGATCCCTTGGTAATGCTGGGGGAAAATATCACCAGATATTCTCTTACTAAAAGCACCATGTAACAAGGGCAAGGAAGAACCGGAGCTGCTACGTATTTCATGTTGGAGAGCCCCTGGAAGGGGACACCGAGGAGCTTCCCTCAAAATTCCAGCCAGGGAAGGTAAGAAAAATAGGGAGCATCAGCCAAAGGCCTGTCAATATATATATAAATAAATACCTTCAACTTCAGACTGATGTCACCCTATTCATATATCATGTACCTAATATCTATTCATTTGCGGTAAAGAGGGTGTCAGACTAGCTATAAACCCAACACATGGATATAGTAATTACTGTTATTCATAGCAACAGCCAAGATCATTTAATAAAGTACATATATTTAGCATAGCAATCAAAATAAATGTCTGTTTATAGAAATAGAAATAAAAACATGTGCAAAGCCATCTGCTTCTGTCATTAATGTCACCAGGATCTGAATTACTGGGGGCCCTGAACCGCCAGCTCCGCAGCGGCATCTCCCCTCTGCCGACGCTTTTCCCTTTGTATTTTACTGGGATCAGGGATCAGGGAGGTTTATTGGACACTGGAGCTGGTTGGGGCAAAATGTGGCATTTCTAGGCCTCACACATGGAGACGGGCTCTGCTCCCCGCAAATAACCCAACCTCATGCTTGATAGTGCAGGAGCTGGGACAAAGCAACGGCACTGAGACCTAAACAGACCATCTTTTCTACTTATTTTGGGTATTCTGCATCTTTTGTTCCCTTCAGACACAGGGAATTATGACAGGAGTTACAGAAAAGGTTGCAGTTGCCAATCCGGTCTCTGCAGTGGAGGACATGGAGCTACTGAGCAGAGTGCTCGGGCTCTTAATGCCACACAGGGTTTGCAACTTGGAGAAGATGAAATATGCAAAATAGAAGGCATTTTTAATTGCCTAAAGCAAACGCTGCAATTTTAAAACAAGCTAATGGGCTTCCTTCAAAAGCAACGGGGGCCGAAAGAAATCTGGGTGCAGTGATTTAAAAACCTATCACTCTAGCAACTGTTTTTGTTTGCAGCAACCGCAGAGAACTTAGCACTGCAAGGAGACGGCGAAGATCTGAAAGACTGAGTAATTTTAATCAGCCCGTATTTGTGCAGATCGGCACTGACCACAGCAGTACCCGCAGTGTGCAGGCGCCACCCGGACCCTCCTGCGGGAAAGGGGGCCGGGCCGGGCGGCACCGGCGCTGCCCTGCTGAGCCCTGGCGCCGCTCAGCGCTCGCCCAACCTGCACCCGACAGGGCGCCAACGAACTGCAGCTGCTTTAGGTTGCTCATCATGAGGCTCTGCAAGGTGCATCCCTGGATGCTGCATTTCCGCCAAATACTCACAGACTCCGTGGTTTTGGGACACAGAAAGTAGGTATCTTTTTTTTTTTTTTTCTTTCTCTCCACGTTTAGCTGCAGAATGACCTGGCCTTAGAGCTTAGAGCTTGTTTGTGGCCAGGAGCTCCTTAGGGCTGGGCAGGAGATTCATTTAACTCAAACACGTATTCCCACTAGGAAACAGTAAATGAGGAAAGCAAATGGCAGTCTGCAAATAGCTTATTTTAATTAAGGCCAGAATTGCTCCCAAGGCCACTTATTAAAAAAATAAAAAATAAAAAAAAAAGAAAGAAAAAATATAATGAATTAAATGTTGCGAAGACAAAATCTCCCCCAGTTCCCCAGTGCTCCTCGCTATTCCCCGACGTCGTGAGGCGGTGGCGGCCCAGGAGGTGACCTGGCTCTGCTGGCCCAGGAGGAAGGTGCCGAGGGGCTCCCTGTGCGTTTGAACTCCTTAGAAACACCGACCGCAGCTCCGTGCTCCGCAGGCTGCGCTCCCGGAACCAGCTCCCAACACGGACCAGCTCCCACCCGCCTGCCTCCCTCCACGGCAATACATTTCACTGCGCCCGCGTGTTGGAAACACCCACGTTAGGGCACCCTGACGCGCTCCCGCGGGCGCTGCTCCCGCGCCAACGCGCCCAGCAGCCGCCAGCGCTGCCTGTGGAAAGCAGGCGGAGCGGCAGCGGCTCGAGGCGCTGCGGCCGGCGCCACGGAAATGCAATATATGGATACACCATCGATGGCTGGAAGGACAAACGGAGTTAAACCCAGAGCGTCTCGCTGCGAGTCTGCGAGTCTGCGTTCACAGCCCCCGGGGAACAACGTCGCCCTTTGCCTCCACTGCTGCGACTTCCCTTCGGAACCAAAACGGGAAGAATAGAGGTGAAAAAAGCACCAGCAACCCGGGGACGGTACAACCAAGTGTGCTACTGAGCACCGAGCGGCTGCCCCACGTGCCGAGCGGCTGCTGGGGAGGCCCAAAAGCAGCAAGGGAACAACCCGCGAGCTGCCAGCAACGGCCTCGCGGAACCTGCACCTCGCCCAGAATTCATTCTTTGCCAGAATTTATTAGCCACGCAGTCTCCTCTGTTTCTTGTTTTCCCTAAAGCAAAAAACATCACATAATTTCCCTTTTTATTCCTTTCTCCTTATCTCAGTTTTAGCTGAATCCAACTCTACTAAGAACTTAAACAGATAAATTACTTCCAGAATCGCATTATTCAAATTAGGCCGTTATTAGTGTTTTATCAGCACATGAAATGAATACGTAAGGAGTCCGAGGTTGGTGCCGCTTTGCATCCTCATTTTGAGTTACAGCTTCCTTAGAAGAGGCACATTGCTCTGTGCAATTTCCACAGTTTCTGATACATATATTTATATATGTACATATATATTTATGTATATTTTTATTTTTACAGTTGTCCCATGAAGTTCATCTTTTGACAAGTGTGTGAGAGGTCCCTGCTGTCCCACTGCACCCGCCTCCCGGTGACCTGCCCTTGTCCCTGCCGGACAATCCAAGCGGGACAATGCAAGCGGGCTCCTTCCAACGCTGTCACAGAAACCCCTGGCCGGGAGGTGCGGAGGGAGCCCGACCTCTGTCTCGGGACAGTCTCGGCCTCTGCCCTCTGTGCGGCAGCACCAACCTACTGCATCCGCCAGCCTGCGCTCCGCTGCCTCTGCCACGAACCACCCAAACACCACGTCTTTCTGAGATGGCACCAAACCCCCACAGAATCTGCTCCATCCGACAGTTCTAATGCTGCAACACGTCTCCCACTTGCACCTATATAAACCTAGGGGCTGCTCTTGCTCTTATAGAAATGAATGATTGCACAAAGAGGAGCGTACCTGCTGCAGGTCACGTCTTTCGCCAGCACGTGAGGCTTAGCAGAAGTTTGGCTGAAATCAATATGGAAGAAACTAGAAAAAAGGACATAGGGAAAAGAAAATCCAAGCAAATTGAAGAAGAGTCGGAAAATGTGAACAGGTATCAAAGCTGGGAGCAAGCTTTGGACCTCTACATACATCCTAAAACATTTCTCACATCAAGGGCTCTTGGTTGAATTATTTTGAGTTCACTTTTCCAAACCACTAGAAAACACACTTGATAAAAACATAAGCAGCTGACATCTACAGAAAAAGATACCATTAGTTGGAAAAATACCAAAATTGCTCCCGCCAAGCACAAACCTACAACCCTAATGAGCTGTAGCCAAGAAAATGGGGATGATCACAGCCCGGAGAACGAGGACAGCGTGCCTTCCCTGGAGCACAAAGAGGAGTATGTGGAAATCCAGAGGAGCTCTGCTGATGTCCTCCACCTGCGTTCCATCACGTTCGCAGGCCCGGGCGCTGCGCGGCTCAAAACGCTCCCAGCTCCACCGGCTCTTCATGGGAACTTGCCTGCCAGCAAGAGCAGCAGGACGCCTGGGTTCTCCGTGGCGCCACCGCCTCTCGAGAACACACCGCAGAACCACGTTCTTCCACGCCGCATTTCCCGGGGTTTAGACACTTAAAGAACTGCTGAAATTTGGCTTAAAATATTTATTAATTAAAAAAGTTAAATATTTATCTGTACAAAGATGCTAAGAAAAAAATCTCATGCAGACTCTTCACATACAAGAACGTAATTCAGATCGCACTATGATGGCTTTACAAAATAACTTTTTTTATAGTAACTCTTATGGAGACGTGTTGCTATTATCTGTGTGCCTGGAAGCACCATTCACAGTAATTAGAAAGCTATTTCTGAAATTTATGGGTTTGCTATGGAACATACGCCAAAATTTCCACACTCTTCACTATGATTAACAGTTACTATCTTATTACTATTACTCCGAAAACTGGACACGGACATGTGAACACTGAGGAATGAACCCCGCATACCACAGCACTCCTAAACAATTCATGTTAATGCATAAAGTTGCCATAAGATTGCTTCAGATAACTCCCCTAAATGATGGAAATATCTTGAGATCGTTGTGGATGGCATCTGTTTCTGCTTAATTACAAATCTGCACTGGATTTATAATTTGTGTATATTACAAGTAATTTGCATAATTAAAACAATTAAGGGATTGACATATCATGGCAATTAGAAATGCATCAAACTCTGAATGTTGTACAAAAAGAGAGCTTCAATATGAAACATTAATTCTTTGAGAACAAAATATCCTTCAGATTCCTGCAGAACAACCTGGCTTCCCAAACCCAGGCTCCGGCCCCGATGTTCATCGAGAGCTTTCCTCAGGGATATCCGCCTCTCCTTTGAGCTGTGGCAACTCCAACCCCAAACGCTCTTTTCTTTAGTTTAATTTCCACTGCAGTCACAGCACTAGCTTGTATATTTATTGCCAATTTCAGCAATTCTTATCTCATTTTCCGTAGCCTTATCCTGTTTTCTTTGTCCCTCTTTTTAAGAATAAGCATGAACTGATTGAAAAAATGCTCTTGGTCCTTCTTCTTTTGGACAAGTCGAAACCGCTGATCTCTTCCATATTTCTCTGCAAACTCTTTAAATGTTGTTCTGCAGAAAAGAAAGACATTTTAAAGTTGCAACTTTGTCAGTCCATTTCAGACTCCTAGACCTGGGTGCCACATTTAACTCCTGATACAGACATTAAAAGCAAGAACATGTCCTGGGAAATATTCACAACCACATTCCTGTAATGCCCGCGACAAAGCAAGCAAGACCCGTGCTGAAATTCCTTGTGCTTCCCATGCACCTGCTTGCAACAGCTACTTTCATTTTTGATTGTGAGAAATCTGTGTGATCATTTACTGGGTAATTTAGGTTAATGAAGACACTATTTGCTCCAGTGCAGGTTTCCGCTGTCTCCATCTATCCTCGTCGGTGGCTTATGCCTGGTATTGCAATGATTAGCCTCTAATGGAGTAGAAAAACGCAACTGAGCAACTAATTAAAACAAACGCAATTTGACTATCTGTAGCTTATGATACCTGAAGAAATACTAAAGTCGCTTGGTCCTTCCTAAAAGAAGCAAGTTGGAGGCAGGATGAGCAGCGCGAGGTGCCGGGAGCGTCACCCCGGGAGCTGCGCGGAGCCCAGCACGCGCAGGGCAGCCCGGAGCCTTCCCTGCAGCCCTGCCAGATGCCAATGGCTCTCCGGGTCGGCTCTCTGGGTCGGCTGCACTGCCCCGGCACCGGCACCAGCACCGGCCCCAGAACAGCCAGGCACGGCCACGTGCTGCCCTAACTCGGGCACAGACTAGTAACAAATCACAAGCGGGAAAGGGGATGATTGCTAGCAGTTAAATATAATGTGCATATAGTAACTAATGAATGACTAGCAAGAACTATTCTCAGCAGAAAATGGACTAAGCTTTATCAAAGTGATTATGAAAAGATCCAGAGTTTTTCTTCATTAACCAATGGCTGGATGGTTCTATAAAACTGTCGTGGAGCCAAGTTAATGTAGGCAGAAACGTAATCACCAGCACCATCCTTCACGTTAGGATTCTGAGCCTATCTGAACAACACACACTAATCTCTGTCCTACATGGCCTGTGTCCCTGCAGCCAAGAGCTGGAGCCCTGGAGAGGCCCCGTCCCGCTCGTGCCCGCAGTGGCCAGCGCAGGGCTGACCCACGTAGCCAAGAGCCGGAGCCCTGGAGACGCCGGGTCCCGCTCGTGCCCGCGGTGGCCGGCACAGGGGTGACCCGTGCCACTCTTGCCACGCCGGCGCCCAGCTCGGTCCCGCCGGGCGCCCGTGCTGTCCGCGGGCTCTGCCGCCGGCGCCGCTGGGCTCCGAGGAGCGCGCCGACTGGCACCAGGCACCCGCGCAAAGGGCTGCCCTTGGCTAGGTGCATTCTGGCTGCAGAAGTAAGGCCAAGGCAGAGATTTCCAAAGGCAAGGGAGGCTCCTGGACTTCTGTCTCTCGCAGCGCGCCCAGGACAAGCCTCAGGGTGGCAAATGCTCTCTGCTGCTGCAGGCCGGTGGGGTTTGCCCTTGCACACTGAAAACAAAACTGCTGGGGCCACTGCTTGGCTGTTGCATAAACCCAGATTGCTCTTGGTGCAAACTACATGCAATTATTTCCAGAGAGTCTGATGTGCTGCGGATATTGCTGCATCTAGGCAGGCAATGCTATGCAATTCTCTGCATGTTTTAGTAAGAGGAAGCTGTAATTTGTTTGTTCCAACAATGCAATGAGAATGATAATACATAAGCTTCTTATTTTTCATATAATTTCCAAAGGAAAGTGTTATCCGAAGCACTGCATTTCCTATGATACAATTTGGGGTCTATTACTTGAAAACCAGTGTAGAAAAACAAATGACTGCATTGCAGGTGTTATTTTAATTTACTGACGCGTTAATAATAACTTCATTAAATTATGCTTTTCTTCCATGAAAAACAACCCAAAACAAGTGTTTTTCACTAGTGCTACATATATGCCTAATATTAATGCAAATTTGCATCCACGTACTAATTTTATATAATATATGCATGTGTATTAAAATATTATAAAATGTTATGCAAAATGTCATACACACTAAACTGGAAAAAGAGGCAGAGAAAAGGCATATTCCTTTTCCCTGTAATATAACAAAATAATTATAAAATATTAGGAAGAAGCAGTCAAGATAGCATTATAGGAACAGATGTACACAGTAAGCTGACACAGAGAACAGGGTCACTGTTACAGAGTCCCAGGATGGACAATCATAGTTTAATTTGGGAAAACTCATTCTAACAAATCTCCACAAGTTAATGCCGTACCTTGGCGTTAGCTTGGATTCCTCAAGAAGCTTTTTAAATTCTTCTTTGGCTAGCAATAGTTTATTTTTTTTCTCTTTGTACTCTTCTCTTATCCTCGCCTTGACAAACTGTTCAAATATCTATTCACAAAAGGGAAACAAGAAACAAGAACTATTATTTACTCATAATAATTTTATGGTATTTATACCTGATCAGATGGGTTTTAACCTCAAGAACTACAATTCTTATCCACACTCAGTATTTCCTGAAGCAAATGTGGTTGAATCTGCTTCACAGATGCCTGATCATTTGTTTTAATACAGTAAAATCCAAAAAAAGCTCTAATTTGGAGAGATAATATCCTCATTCACTGATCAAGTGTAACATAAATCAAGATGTCCCAACAAAGTTGTAGATGACTTGGTCTTGCTCACACCTTAATGCTTACAGAATTACTGCTTTTAGCTTGCATCCGTATGGCCGACTGGTTCGGATCTAGCCCCTTTCCCAAATTCCTGAGTGCATCCATAATGCCGAGCACCAATATCCTGCAAGCTGCCCCAAGAAAGCCCAAAGGTGTTTCGGTTCAGTTGCTTCCACAGGAGGCTCTGCACAAACCTCACAGCAGGGCTCGTGTTTGGAAGGGTGGACCCTGCTGCTTCCCATGGGATTTGGCAGCTAAATACACACCAGGGCGCTCAGCATCGGGATTTTCGGTTTCATCTGCAGCAGTTAAGGACTTGTAGCTCTGTGTGGAAGTCCTGCTGGCTGCTTTAATCACATCTTTAAATACCTCAAATCTGGCCCTGTCAGTTCTGTGCTCCGCAAAGCAAAGCACAGGAACGTGCTAAATCAAAGGAGCTGTTCCTTAAAATGCTCTGCACTTTCCATAGGCACCATCCTTTCCTTTTAACAACCAAAAGGATGCACGTCAAGTACAGCTACTACCACGGTTACTTTCTCTTCACTCTTGAGGCCCCCCAAGTGCAAGCCTACAACTCATGAAAGCCAAAATAACTGGAATAGAACTGATACTGAGCTTGGTATGCAGAGAAAGGCAGAAACAGCACTGGAAAGGCAAATATCAAACAAGAAAAGGCTATAAAAGAAGTACTGTGGAGACCTAGGGAAACTAAATTTATTATACGAAATGTGTTTAAGGTGACTGTAAGAGCATTCTGGAAAAAATGGAAGAAATAATGGGGGCAATGCTGTTACTGCATGCCTTTCTGGTAGCACTGAATCTATCCTAATGAACATCATAAATCAAAATTAACAGATAGCTCATTATCCAGCACAGTTGCTCCTTTACCCTTCACTGTTCCTTGACTTAAACGCAGCAGGATCTTCTCCCAGCTAACAACCCTTCAGGGAATAGCGACGGGCAGGGGAATCGAGGTGTGCACCCCCAGCCCGGGCAGCACAAGGATGCCCACGGGCACCTCCACGCTCCAGACCAGCCCCAACAGAAGCTCGAGACTAGAGAAAACTCCCTGGGACACTTGCAGATGAAAGGCATGGGAAAGGCCCACCCTGCCTTTTCAGAACCACGTACCATTAGCCATTCACGTCCTCCCTCAAGAGTCCACTCCAAATCCCCCAAATGTTGATTCATTCACATCATACTGGGGCCACACACTGAGCATCAGTCAAGCCAAATGCTTCCTAAGGAAGCTAAATAAATTTTTGTACTAATTTTAGTTGTATCTAAATAGACACATCCATTAAATTGGTGATCAGTCGGCCGAGCCCAACTTTCTTTTTAAACTACTCTTGGAATAAAATGGGGTCTAATTAAATGCAGCTGCTTAGTGTGAGTGTCCTTAAACCCATTACTTAAAATTTAGTTGTTACCATATATTACATAGCACGTGTTCCCTATTTAATATTTTTAATCCTGTTTTGTAGAACAGCAATTAATGATCACCCTCTTCTACTTCAGTTCTGAGCCTGAGTTAGAAACTGAGCTTAGAAACAATGTCAACATGAACACGTGTTTCTGTACACAGGACTGCCAATGCTTGTTTTTCCTTAAGTCTTGAATATATCCCACAAATGAGGTCCATGTCAACAAGGTTTTGTGAAGGTACATGTTACATTATGTACATTCATTACATAATTTTATTCTATCATCTCTATGGTTGATAAAACAAAAGTAGTAGTAAACACCGATTGACTGGTCAAGGTCAAGGTATATTTTGTCATTCCTGATTCAATGAAATAAAGCACAAAATTCTTGTTTACATTGTTTATCAGTCTTTTCCATTCTACCAGTTTGTCTCTCATTTTCATTCCTATATTTCATTACTATTTTACTTTACTTTTTATCTTAGAAAAAAAACAGAAAGGTAAAAAATGAAAGTGTATGTCCCCAATCCCTCAATAAATACCTGCAGGAAGCTCCCTGGGGAATCAATAAGACAATAGAGCGACAATGCAATGGCATAGAAATAAGCAGTTCATTTTTCACTGTGCTTATTTAAAAACTGACAGTCCCATATTCCAAATTCTTCCTTCTCCAGGATGACAAGAGGCCAGTGAAGGACAGAAATAACTGCAGAATAAAAGAGTTCACCTTCTCTGCAACATCCCAGCATCTCTCCTAAATTTTGAGATTAATCTGCGACCTTGCAGTTCTTCCAGATCCCCAGCGGTAACTAATGCCCAGGCAGAACCACTGCTCCCCTCGCGCCTTGCCAGAAACAGAACAAATAACACCCTTCAGACAGACACAGGCAGAGCCGGCGCTCCGTCCATTTATATCCACCAAGTTTAGTTATTGCAAAGTATAGCAATAAATACTGGCAACTCCTGGAAAACACTCTAAGTAATAAAAATGAAGCAGTCCCTCTACAATATGTAATATAAATCACGGTGGAAGCATTACCTTATGGTCATTACCCCTTCTACAGCTGAGACTCCTAGACTCGGTGGGATTTGTTCCTCCAGCCCAGGAGACTCTTGCTCTTTGCTGTGTGCAAACTGCTTGCTCCACTTTGTATTTCAAAGGAGGAGGCAGCATTTGCTGATGAATGGAACCTCAATTGAGTATCGTGGACAAATTTAGGAAAGACACTTCAATTCTGTTCTACTCTTTATCCTCCCAAGCTAACTGCATTGTTATTACTGTTAATTTGGGAGATGCCTGTGGGCAATCAGAAGCTCCAGTACAAATAACACTCACCTGCTTACGTTCTTCAGAATTTAGTAGAAGGTAGCGTGGATCAAATACGATTTTGTGTAACTCTTTTTCCCATGTAGAAAATGCTGAAACCTGCAAAATGTAACAATAAAGTTGCTCTGAACAATTCTATTAAGGAACTAAAAAAAGGAAACGCTGTCAAGTGAAGCAAAGAGCAACCAGAGAGCTAAGGGACCCTCTCAAGGATGTCCTGGAGAACAGGCAGGGGGGGTTTCATGCTTCTGGCAATGCCCTGCTCCTCCCACACTATTACTCATTGAGACCACCTAAAGCAAGTCAACAGTATCTAGGAGACAGACAAAGGTGATGGAAGGAATCTGTAGTGGGAAAGGAAATATCCATGTTACTTACCCCTATCATTACTCTTTGGTAATGATAACAGCAGCTTTGAACTCCATTTAAGTAATGATCTCAGCTTTTAACAAATCTATGTTACAACCAAAATAAAGCTTTCTGTGCATGCACAAACCAAAGAAATAGTAGTGCTCATCTCCAAAGAACTATGCTTTATGTAAATGTAAAGCTTCCCTCCAGTGACACTACATAGACGTCACCTCACATCCATTTTCTGTCTTCCACTACCTTTTACTGCTGACTCCAGCTCCTGAGATGCTGAATCTGGGTGTTAACACAAGCTAACTGCATCACTTCCCTTTTGATAACAGGGAATGACAATGTTACATTAATAAGGAACCTCCTCTGTGTTCACAAATAAGCTGTTCAGCGCTGCAAGGTGCGTGAAGTGTGAGGTCCCTGGGTGTGAGGGACACTACTGTTAACATATAACACTACTGTTAATTAGTTTATCACATTAAACTCTGGAGTAATGTATTTTATTTACTTACAAAGAAGTTTAAATTCACTAAAAATAATTATTTTTTTAGTGAAGTATAAAATAGTTAACAATCAGGCAGGAAGGCTCTCGTGATGCAAAGTGGGCTCCAGCAGACTGGCTTTCCTGCTAGAAGTGTCAGCCCGGGGGGCTAAGGCATTTTGAGGCTGCAGGAGAATTTCAGGCTGCAAAGGGAGCCAGCTGCCCATGCTGCTCCCCGGGCAATCATTTACCAAAGAGAAGCACAAAAACAGATGAAGCTCGAAACATAAATCTTTACAGCTTGAAGGAAAAAAGCCATATAGTTTAGCTGAAAATGTACAGACCAGGTATCAGCGCAGATTATATCTGCAGGGCAAATAAAGGAGTATAGAGTTATGGAATATCCCATATTCAGTTTTAAATTGGACTAAGTATACTGCTCAGGTAGTGTGTGCAGCAAAATCCTCATGCCAAGCTGTCCTCTCTCAAGCATCTCTTCATGAAGCAAGCTATGCAACACAAGCTGAAGACAGACTCTTTAAGGCCAGGTAAAAGGAGGACAATACATCATATAATCTTTCATTTTTACGAATGTTTCTTCAATTTACATTTCACATATGGCAGACTTGCACTTGAGAAAAAATTTACTACTACTACTACTACTACTACTATTTCTAATAGATTAGTAGCTACAAATATCACATGCTGTGTGACATACTCATTTCAGACCTCTGTAAATGAAGATGTCGATATTCTGACTCCAGGTGAGTCTTGTAGCGTGGTCTCCTTTACTACAGTGTGACATTCAGCCCTGGGACACGTGCTGGGAGCACGGGGATGGCCTCTCCATCCAGAGAAATTGAGCACTTCCATGGCCCGAAAAACACAGCAGCCAGCTTTGCAAGTTGCTCATCTATCCATCCACCTTATAGATATAAATATAAAGTGTACTGCAAGCTCCCCAGCAGGAAAAACATACAGAAAACACATACATGCTACAGCATGGATGTCCCTGAAGAGCAGCTTACGCGGCGTGGTGACATTGCCATGGGGCTTGCAGAGGTGCCAGCCCCTCCAGTGGCCGTGTCACCACTAAGGGCACCAAGTCAAGGCTCTACAGCAGGAGCAGAACCAGATTTGGGTGTGCAGGATCGCCGAGGACAGCCTGGAATGGGGAATTTTCATCCTGCAGGATACGGTCTTGTTTGCAAAGAACTGGTTGCAAAGCGGCAGGTGGGGGCTGCAATCCCTCCTCCTCCCTTTTTCTTTATGTTTCCAATACAAGGAAGGCAAAATTATTAATATTTTCTTTTGTTAGCCACATAAAGCTATATCCCGAAAGGGCGCTGTACCTTGAATGTAAAGCGATTGACAGCAATCAGAAAGAATATTCAAGGAGGATCACATCAGAAATTACAGCTTTACATAGGAAATCTTGCCAATGACTCAAGAGCAGCACTGCTGCCTCGAGGCTACAACCAAATCTTATTTTAGTTGCATGTTACAGTGACTATTCCTCCGTTTGTTCCTCTTTTATGTATGGTTCACACACAGAAGGTTCAGCACAAAGTGGAAGAACTTGATCTAGTTACCACACTCGGTGATGCTTTCAGAGGCCTTCTTGAAAAACAGCATTATGAGAAACTAGCAGGAGACCCTCATTTCAGTAGTGAGGTTAAAACAGCACTAACGGCCTCGCTGCATTTCACAGCACGACGGCCACCTGGGCCATCAGCCCGCCGGGCATCAAGGAAACGTTCCGGGCCAAAGCCAGAAGGAGCTTCTCACCTACATGCCTTTAATTGATAGCAAAGCAAAGAGGAAATTCACTGAATTTCTTATTTTCACAAATGAGGCTGAATCTTATACTTAAAGAATCATGTTATGGAATATCCTTCATACTTTTACATTTTGACGTTTCTTCCCATGACTTAAAATATACAAACAGAAGCCTTCAAACAGTCCTCATATATGGGATTTTCTTTTTGAGCATAAATAACAAAATATATTAATAGAACGGTTCTAGCCCTGATACAGTTAAGCTCCTGCAATCCAACTCACTCATTATACACCTTTTAAGTCTACTAATTACTAATGGTAAACATTATAGGTTTTACTGCCTAACGACAGCCACCTTGATTTTTGTAATGGAAATTACATAATTTATATGGAAAATATGTTTTGAGAGTGTTGGCAAGAGGTGCAACATCTGCACACACTAGTCCATTACAAACTCATTTACATTTGCAGGATCAGCACCCAAATGCGTTCTGTGTATTAATTTCATAGCGTCTCTGCACAAAATCACGAGTTCTCTGGAAAGCGCAGGGACAGGATGGGACGGAATTCTGCACGGCTGGTTTGATGTCTATAACCAACTGCATGCAGAATTCCCTGTATTGGTGGTGATCTTTACAGGGCCGTTTCCACACAGGTTTGTAACAGCTATTGCAGAACACAGAAGTGAAGTGCAGCGCTTTACAGAATCCGACCCCGGGTGCTCTTACTGGGATCTGTAATTCACTGCTGGTTATGAGGCTCATAGCACTGACATGCTGTATTTATAAATTGAATTTATGCTTCATCTATCTGCTCATAACCTTGATGAGATCACATAAAACGCCTAAAGTAACTGGCACCGGCCCCGCAGCCCGAAGGACGGACGGGGGCCCCGGCAGCGCCCGCGCGGGAACAGCCCCGAGGGGCCCTGGCTCCGCGAGCAGCCGGGGTGCAGCCCTGCGAGGGGCCCTCCTGCCACCCACCTCCTGCACCAGCTGCACCACCAAGCGCTCTCCCCAGGGCGAGGATGTCCAAGACATGCACAAGAGCACAGAGCTTGCAGGGACCATCTCCCAGCCTCGTGCTGCCTCCGGGCTGACACACAAGGACTGTCCTTCCTAGTCCAGTGTGCGATGAACGTTTCTGGGGTCCCCGGCACCCCTGGGGTCGTGCATGACAAATTCCTTCTCCTGCTACCAAGCCTCTGCTCTGAGCTCCAACAATGACCACTATCAGTTATGGGTGGGTATGAATTTATTTAAAGTTACCTTTTAAAAGTGTGTAGTGTTCTGCATGACCGTACGTTACTGAATGGCATCAAAAGATACCTAAACAACTATGTAAACCTAACATTTTTGTACATGAAGTTAAGAAAATATTTTTAAAATAGGTAATTATATGGCAGTGCCAAATAACATTTTCTGTGCGTAAGCTGTTTAGAAGCCAATATTCTCCAATAAACCTCAATTCCATTACAAGATTGCCAGTGTAAGAACACTCCCCCCAAAAATTGGTTTTTTTCTCCGTTGCATGAAATTGCAGAGTAAACCACATTATGAAGCTCTATTCACACCCCAGAAACAAGACGCTATTCAGCAGAGTGAAAGCCCTAGCAAGGTAACACGAAAGTTACCCGCGCGGATCCAGCCCCGCGCTGGGCCGCGGCGCCAGGCTCCCGCCACGCGCTCCGCGCTTACCCCTCGCTCCAGAAGCATGTCCCGGAAATGCGTGACGCGCTCTTCCCGCGGGAGCACGTCCTGACGGGCGGCCGCCTTGGCGCGCTTCTCCTCGGCGGCGCGCCTGCCCGGCTCGCCCAGCGGCCAGTCTTCTGTTCTTTAGCGGGGAAAGACAGGGACGCGTCAGGAGCGGAATGCGCCGGGAAGCGGGATGCGGCGATGCCCCGGCCCACCCTGCAGCCGCTGCCCGCGGCCTCTGGAAGTGCCGCCGGCCCGGCGATCCGCGGGCCCGGCTCAGCAGGGAAGCGCCAGCTTCAAGGCAGCACTTCCCAGGCCGCGGGAATGCGATGGGTTTCTATCCCGTTTGTCAAGGAGAGAAGATCTTAAGGAATCACTGCAGAACCTCCGCTGTTTTTTTTGGTTTTTTTTCCTTTTGTTTGCTCTGTTTTGTGCCCCAGAGCTTCCAGACTTCAAAGCAGCAGGGAAACTCAGATCTGGAATTCAAAATGCCCATTTGTCCCCCCACGCTCGTGGTTTCTTAATACTTTGAGGAATGAATGGATTCAAGCTTTGCTTAAGTTAAACAAAACATTAAAGCCAGGGCTGTGCAAATGATGCCACTGTGCAGAGCAGCACAGCACTTAGAATCCAGCATCCCACAAGAAACAATTACACTTTTAGCAATGCAATTTTCACTAATATTAAATAAAACTTTGGTTTGAATTCGACACAGAAACACTTTTCTACTTGCATTGTGTTCTATGATACGAAAGTCAAAATTTGCTTCTGAGAAAGTTAATTATATCAGTACGCAATATGAATCCTCACATATTAGCTTCCATTTGTGAATAATTACATTACTCTTAAATTTATCTAGAATTATATTATTAGTGATTTGAAGGATATCAGATTGTTATTCTTCACAGAATGATAGTGGCTTTTTATTGCATTAGCAATTTTTATTCTGTTATATGATCCATTAAACACCCAATCCAATTTTCCTTGTGCACAAAAAGCCTTTTCAAGCTGAAAAGCAGGGAAATATGGCATACTATTCCATCATTTAATCATCAGAAAGGATCTTCTCTAGTACGGATAATTGAAAATGAGGCTGCAAATCAGACAGACTTTCTTTTTTCTCATACCAAGAATTACAATTAAAACAATATATTGTTTAGTCAGATAATACAATAATCTGCAGCCAAAATACAAGAGCAGCTCTGACTTCGTGGCCAAGAGGAGCCGCACACAGAGCCTGCTCTGAGGCTTCTGCTATCATCATTTTGGAAGCCTCCAGATCTCGAAGCAGCTAGGACAGTCATGCTGCCATTCTGCTCATCACGATATGCAATGCTGCTTTTAAAACAAAACATGGATTTTTATTTTAAAAAACACATTTAAAAAAATGCAGGAAATTCCATCTAAACATAAAAGGTCAGAGGGTGGTCGGGCACAGGGTGGACTGTGAGGGAGGCTGTGGAGCCTCTGTCCTTGCAGAGACTCAAAGCGACCAGACGTGGTCCTGGAGCCCCTTGAGCCAGCCCCATCCACCCCGGCTCTGCGGCGATGCCGTGAAGAAATCCCAGGAACACCTGAATTTCTCTGGAGAACTGTTTCTTTTCCATTTAGTACTGTCAGGGCACTGCTGGGGTAAGAATAGGACTTACATATTCTTGAATAGTCTTGTTATATCTCAGTGAAATGCACTGAGGTATAAAAATGAATGATAAGTGAATGATAAAAATGATAAAAAATGAATGATGGTGATACGTATTTCAGAGAATCATGGAGCTCAATGAATAAATGGATACCTTAAGAGCAGCTCTCATAATTTATCCATACAAAACAAAATATATTTTTTTCTCTTTGCACTTATTTGTAGATGAATTTAGCTTCCCAACATTACATATGGATACGTAAACTTTAGAACTTACTTATTTCTCTTAGTTTTGATGCTAAGATCATCATTTTCATCCCCTGGGCATGAACTAATGCTTCTATCTGCTAAAAGAAAACAAATAAAATTAATATGATTATAAAAATTCCCCAAATTCACTTCACTTCTTGATGTTTGGTACCTCCTTTTCAATTGCGTGTTGCAAAAACAACATATATTTCATCAGATCCTCGGAAATGCTTTCATTAAGATTTGAGTGGAAGCAACCAAACCCACCATTCCCATTCTGAACTCACATGAGAACTTCTCTCCTTTCCTATGTGACCTTCTTACACAGGTGCACGCAGAGCAAGAGTACGGAAAGACTACGTGGATCTGAAGAGCCTCCACATTGCCAGGGCTCCAGAAGAGCCAAACAGGAGCCCCCACTCCTACTTTTGCCTGGATACTCTTCCACATCGGACTTTGAAGTGGTGTGGTTATTCAGAATAAATGTCAAGCATACAGAACAGAGATTTATTTCTGGAATCTCAAAATGCTCGTATTTTTTCCGAGTATACAAACTAGAGATTTCAGCACCATCCAGGCAGAGAGCCTGCTGGAGCTCATGTCCAGCCACTGCGTGACTGTGCTGGGGACTTTCCAATGGGATCAGACATCAGCTGGGCAAAGTCAAGGACAACCTGGTTTGATTGGCTTCGGAAAATCAGAGACTAAAGCTTGGACTGGTAATAAAGACTGGTCTTGCCATGTAATAACCATGGAAAGATTTTTTTTTTAAGGCAAAAATAAATATAAAATTAAACCTAGGTTGTGGAGATGAAGATAGGTGGGTAAGCAGCTTGGAATAACTCGACATGGTAAAATCTGATTTTACAGAAGTCAACCCAAGTTCCTAGACTTCAGCTGGGTTACGATTTCACCTCCAAGGGATTTACTTGAAAAAAATACACATAAGGAATGGTAATTACTTTTAAGCTTATAAACTAATATCAAGTTCTTATTTGTGTGGGTCCAATTTTTGTAATACTGAAGCTAAACAGCCTGGCTGTTTATTTTGAATGGGACAAAATATTGTTCCTATCTCATTTTGCTTCCCTATTTTTGGAAAATTACTTGTATATATTAGTGCACTTCCAGCAGATGTTACCTTTTATCTCTATTCCATACAACAATCCTTCTTGCTAAGCCCAGATGAATCTAGATGACTAGATGCAATACCGAGTGGGCAAGCACAGCCTTATTTCCACCAAACCTCCTCTCATTTCCGTATTTACCCGATTCTGCTGGCAGGCGACCTGTGCGCCATCCTCCCCCTGGCACAGGGCACCCTGCCTGCAGGGGGATGCCAAATCCCTCGTGCTCCACTGCCGTGAGCGACCGCGGGGAGAATTCTGCCTCGGGAGGGACAAAATTACCCCAGCACCATCGCGGAGCATTTCATGCAATGGAAAACTTAAACACAGCAAATGATATCCCTGCTCCCACTTAGCCAGCTGCTGACCCGTCCTGCGGCACGGGGCCCGTGCAAGATCACACACTGATGGGCAAAGGGAGGCGAGGCAGCCGAGCACAAAATCTGGTAATTGATTTAAAGCTGGAGGAAGAATATTACTTGACAGTAATCTTGCCATGAAATCACGGAGCCGAGTGCCAGCCCAGGCTCACTGTCTGCCAAGCTAATTCTAATTAATTAAATCATTCAACTAATTCCAGGCCGGTAACGATTTCCAGTTTACTTTCCCAAACAAAAAGAAGTTTTAGCAGGAGCCTTAAAGCATCGCCAATCCCCTGGCAAAATCCACAAATCTGATTCATAATGTTGTAGAGAAGCTCAGCACACATACAGCTTAGCTAAGACTAGGAGTGCACCTATCTTATTTATATGGTTACTATCCATTAGCCAATATCCTATTTTATTTATGCTTTTTTCTCAAATCTAAAGAATCCAAAATATCTGTGGGAACAGAGTGGACAAAACCATATCTTTCAGCATGGAACAGGATCAAACATGAATCAGTATGTAGCTTTGCATATTTAAAATGTCAATTTTCTTTATTCAGCTGGGAGTAACAGGAACTTTTTCTCAGCTGATACATTCAGACAAACCATTAAAAAAAGAAGGAAAAGGAGAGAAAGGAAAAAAATTCAAATAGAGACAAATTTCTTGGTTATCACAGGGGGCTTCATATCAAATTCTCCCACTAGCCAGTGTCCCTTAGCGGGAACGGCTTCCCGGCCCGTGAGTTTGGGGTGTCTGGGGCCCTGATTATTTTCCCCTGCGCTCAGCAGGTGCCCAGCACGTGGGCAGGGCTGGTGCAGCAGGGACAGGGCCCTGTTCCCGGAGGCCCAGGGGATGACTGACCCACGTCGGGCTTACGGGGCAAGCATTGCATTCCCCACGCACTTCTGCACTTGGTTCTTCCCTCGCAAATGCACATGTTCCCGTCCCGCAGCTCAGCCCCTTTCCCGGGGCTCTGCTGCCTCAGGCGGCGTCATCATTTTGCCTCCTGCGTTTACCTGCTCTAATGACCTGCACGCTTGGGCTGTACGAGCCCCACGGGGCACATACCCGAGTACCAGAGCAGCTGAGAGCGGGCGAGCGAAATGCCTTTATCCCTTGCAATAGGAAAAATTTCAAAGGAACTTTGCGACAAGGATATTACGGACAGTATATGATTCCACAGAAATACGGAGGAGGAATGATAGCAAAAACACACCTGCAGTCGCAATGGGTTGCACCATCCTTCCAGAAAGCTCTAACTTGCTGAAAAGGATGATGAAACTATGCAAATCTCCCTTCCAGTCACAAAAAACAGCCCTGTGCCAACCCTTTAGGAAAGACTGGTGACACCTCCATAAATCTCTGAAGAGCTAACACTTTGTGGAGGTAAAAGAGTTGATAAATGAATAATTTTTCATTTATGCCTAGATTATAAATGCATTTGCTCTTTCAGCGGAGTGATGCACAGATAAACGGTAACACTCCATGAATTATTAGGCTCACTCACGTTTTTTGTGCCCTCGATTAAAAATTCTAATTAAAACTCTACAGCAGCCGCCAAACTAAATAAATTTGGCAACCATTGTTGCAATACATAGCTCATTTCTTTTATTTATTTACCCAAGACTACAATGTAAGAGCAAGGTAACAAATAATTCCTTTGACCTCGCCAGCTAATATACACAAATTATAATCTGCTTTTCTCAAATACTGAGCAACCACAAGTTCCAATTATATTAAAGAAGATGAAGACTATTAGCAACAATGGAAACCATGGTCATAAAGAGCCTGGTGCATCAATCAAGTCTTAACAGTACATATACATGATGTAAGAGCTGAAACACAAAGCAAAAATTAAAATTTGGAAATGACACATATCAGCAATGGCTTTAGAGTCTTCCCATTAGTTAATGACAGACTATTAATAATGACCCTCGAGCTTATCTTTGTTATCATGCTCCCGACAGCCAGTAATTAATCCATCTTTCAATACACCCTGCAACACAAAACTTATGCTCTATTTTTCTCCTGAAGGATGAACTTCAGCAGATATGCTCTGGAATTATCAGATATTTATCAAAACTTGCTCAAGCCATAAGGGGAAAAAAAAAAAAAAAAAAGCCATATGATTTTGTTTCCAGTCTCTCGCAATATAAATTTATATTGGAAAGCATAATAATAGTATCGGCTGCTAAGAAATACCCAAATAGAAGAGTCTCTGCAGCATTTGCTCTCAGACTCTTGGGATAGGGTGAATGCTGCTGGTCTGCTGGGCGCGGGCAGCTCGCCCAGCGCGGCTGGAAACGCCTGCAAGCAACGACCACGGGCACGCTTCTTTCCCCGCCGTATTCCTCGGCCTGCCGCTAACGCACACGGAGCAGCTGGAGGAGGGACCCAGCATTCAGCAAAACACAGCGTGTAGGACAAGGGAGGATTCCCTGGCACATCCAGGCAACGATTCCCGAGGTCCGGCAGAGGCTGGGACACGTGCTGGCCCCAGCCGAGCGGCCCCCGGAGCTGAGGAAGGATGGGGAAGGAGGAAGCAGGCTGGAAAACTCCGTCGGGAAGCAGCCTGCCTGCCGAGGAGCAGGCGGCAGCGCTCGGAGCACAGACGCCGGCGCCTCCCGTTCGGAAGGAAGGACTTGGCAGAGCCTCGTCCCCACGGAGCCACCACGTCCCTAGCAAACCTCTCAGCGCTCCTTGCAGATCTGCTACTGGGAATTTTTTCTCCCTCTACAATTTGGCTGAGTAATCATGAATACAGCGCAGCTCCCTTCACACAATAGTTCTTTGGATGAAGAACACAAGGCTAATGCCTTCCTAATGTACATCTTGGAAATGTAAGTGTAATAAGACATAAAGGCAGTGGCTTCCAAGATGTATTTTACACATCCTAAATAAGAAGCCATCTATTTCTTCATTGGAAATAACAAAAGTCCTCAATTCCCAAGTTTAGCACTTCAGTAAAACAAATATTTAGTAATAAGCATCAATTTTAACACAGTACTTACATAATGAAAACCATTCTAATTGGTTATCAAATATTCACTGAATGCATTTAGCAATCAAGTTTCATTTACCATTCGAGTTTGAATAAATGCAAATAATCACAGCATTAGTTACTTGCTGAGGTTTCCAGTTTGCGCTTATGAGGTGGGTCTTCAATGATCCTGTTGATGTCACCACGGTCCTTTAGGTCCTTTGGTTTCTCCCACACGGACAGCTGCATTGTAGGGTTGAAGAAGAAGACTCTGTCATCTCCAGTCCAGACTACGCACCTATTTCAATTGATAAATGATGCTTAGGTAATATCTAATACACTTAAAAACAAGACATTAACTCATGGCTAGGTTATTATACGCTGGTTTACATTGCACAGGTGACATCCATGTCAAATTGGTAACGCGTACAAGGCCCTGCTACCCCTGTCAGGTTATCTTGAGGGCAGTAACTCCTCTCATGTCAATGAAACGCCACAGAAATGGCAGAAACACTCCATAAGAGCAGCAGATCCCATATTTTACTGCAGTAAGAGGAAAGAAATAGGAAGAAAACAGGGATGTTTATAGCGAAAGAAGAAGCAGGAAAATACATTTCATATTTTACAAGCATTAAGTGTGAAAGTAGGGAATCACAGAAATCCGGATGGCTGCTTAGGAAAACCAACAGCCACCCCACACTCAGTCTCACTTACACGTGCACACACGGAACGGGAATATGTTCGTGTCTGAAACCCAGACACCTGCAAGGAGCAAATCTGATGAGTTCTCCAGCGCTTAGGTGCCGTTAGCACAGCAGGAAACAGAGCTCTTCAAAATAACTCTGGTCTGGGGAAAAGACTGCAGGCAGAGAAAATACAGGGCACTGCAAAGCAGCTTTACAGCGTGCTCGGGAACGGTCTGCACGCCACCGGTACCGGTACCGGTGCTACGTGCACCGCCTGGCGAGGAACGGCCCCGCACGCTGCGCTCAGCACAAGATGTGTGCCCACGAGCCGGACCAGCACCGGAACCACACGCACCACGGCTGAACATCCACCAGGATGGCTGAACGTCCACCAGGACAGCTGAACATCCACCAGGACAGCTGAGCGTCCACCAGGACGGCTGAGCGTCCACCACAGGAACCCCCTGCCCAGGAGCACCTGCATGGACTCAGCTGTTGACTTCCCACCTACATTTACACCACACACGTGACTTGGCACCCTGAGTTTGTGACATGGACGTGACAAATACTTAAATGACCTCGTTAGGATTTTAAGTTGCAGATGCTCTGCATGACCAGCTGGCCTCCCCAGGCCTTGGCGGCAGTGGTCAGCTGGGATGAGCCTGCCAGGCTCCTCACTTCCCTCCGTGCCACACGGTCCCCGTGCCCTCCCGCACCACGACCTGCACGTCACCAACTGCTGCTGTGCCACAAAGCACCGCGAGAGCCTCCGACAGGGTAACACCGTCCACAGCACACCCGAGGCCATGTGCAGGAGGACATTCTGGAGCAAAGACTCCCCGGCACCATAACTGTCATAATCACACCAGAAGAAAGGAGAAGCAGCGTAGTTTTTAGGTGAAAAGGGCAGATTTAGCTCATTAACTTATACAAAATCTGTATTTATCCTCTTATTAAATATGAGAGTTACAGTCAGCATGGAGGTCAATCCCACAAGTAAATGCCTTCTTTGAAATGTCCCTCACTGTAATTTATTCCACTGGCAAACAAACACACTGGAATTGGAGTCACCAGGGGAATTACCCGCAGACACGAGGGTGAACTTGTGCCCAGCGTGTTTAGGATCGACGAAGCGATCGCACGTGCGCAGGACTAAGCTATTCCCTGACAGAGATTCTAATCGGTATTTACAAAACCCGTGTTCTGTCCCTGCTTGTCTCCTGACGCACTTACTGCTCCTCTGGCCGCTCACACAACATTGATGCTGCTCATTAATCACCGAGCGCCGCCGGGTCTCGCCTGCTATTACCCACGCTGGAAACTTTGGGGTCCCTTGTGACGCCTCTTCTTTTTCCTGCAACTAATGCAATTTGACATTTAATTAAAAATTAGTGTACCTTTCCCAGAAAAACACCTCGCCTGTCCCTCCCTGGGAAAACAACAGGGAGAGCAGGGTGTTTTGTCACAGAGCATTACCTGGAAATGCACATACCGGTAAGCTCTTTTTTCCATGGCCCCTAACAGCCATCTAGGAACCTGGAAGCTGGTAACAGGAGGAGAAGAAACATTCCTGACGCATTCGCTACCTGTTTTAGCAAGTGCACTCAACACCCATCTATTCTAGACACTGATTTCGACTGTCAAATTAAACTTCCGTTACCAAAGTGATCAGCCTCAGTAGCAGAAATAATGATAACTAATTCATAGAAGACATAACTACAGTTAGAACATCAAGTGTAAATGGCTGTCATCCCACAAATTTAAATACACCCTAAAGCATATGACTTGTTCCTTTTGGAAAAAAAAGATTATTTTTGTAAGAAAGATTATTTCTGTAAGATGAGCATTGAGCAAATAAGCCCATCCTACATTTCCGACTAAGGAGCGGAAGATCAGAATTGGCATTATCCGAATTCCACTACATGCTGAATGTCCTGCGAGCCTAAGAGGGGCTGGCAGCACATTAACAGCTGGAAACTCATCTTTTAACTTGTTTTAAGTGGTACAACCTGCAGCCCCACTCAGCTTTCCTCCAGAATGACACCCCAGCAGAAGCTTGGTGATGTCACATCAACCAGGGAGCCAAGCGATGGGTGGAGAGCGGTTGAGGTGAACCCAACATTTTGCTGAATTTGTGTCATGCAGCTACTTCTAAAAGACTCTGCTACTCAGCAAACTGCACGTCACGACCGAGCACCCGACAGGCACGCTCTGTGCCCGTTCCGAGCCATGGTGCGGAGCAGGCTTTGTCACATCGGGAGGGCACGGGGGCTAGCACGAGGGCTGCTTCACTTCCTCCTGGCCCCAAGGGACGAGGTTTGGGTGTCTGGTCCCACACTCTGTGCACTGACCTGGTCACCAAAGCGCCCTCCTGAAGCCACGTGGAGCGGTTGCCGTTGCAGACAGCGACCCACACACCCGTGATTAAGGCGCCGCGTTCCTGGACACTGAGCACCCCGTCGAGCCGGGGCCGGGGCTCCGTGCACGAGCGCCGCGGGGCTGCCGGCCGCTCGCAGCACCCCGGGCCCACCACGTGCTGCCAGCACCCCACGTGAGCAGCGACCAACCCAACGCACAAACCTGCCCTGTCTCATTTCCCCATGGCATCAGGCTGTGTTCACAACACTGCCCTGCAAAAGGCACTGCGGAATAACAGTAAATAATGGCTAGTATGTACAGAGCCTTTTAACCACAGATCCCACACACTTCACTAACCGACTATAAACTAAAATCATTACTTTGTCCAGTATGAAATGCATATAAATAAAGGGGACAAAAGCAAAGTCCATCCAGTGAAGCATTTGGGACAGAAAGCAAAGAGTTTTTTTCTTCTATTATTTCAAAATCACACCAGAGTTTTAGTTACACAGCGTGTAATTACCTGAGTGGGAACCTGGACAGCAAACCTGGGCCATGGGACACAAGCTGTTCTCACAGAGACAACCTGAAATCTATACCTGCCTTGCAAGACAACAAGAGCATTCCACTGCCAAATGAAATAAGCAAAAGATGACAAGGATTTGGCCCTAAAAAAGCACAATCACTTCTAACAGATCTTCCATCTTCTCCTTGATCCATCCAAAGACTTTCCAAGCTGGATCCTCAAAATGTGTGAGGTCTGAGCCCCTAAGAGCCAGGCTGACCCCCAATACAACACCACAGAACGCAAGCAGAAACACACAGCAAGAAAATCAGAGAGCGCTAACGACTGCTCTCTGCAGGGACTGATTGAGCAGCACACTGCACTCACCCCGTAAACCCCATCCCGTCACGGGACTGCTCACGTTGGAAGGGGCCTCCAGGGACCACCTAGTCCAAGCCCCTGCTCAAGCAGGGACACTTGGAGCACACCATTGACTCCATGAAGGAGTTGCGAGGTTGCTTGCGCTTGCTTACCACGGAGATCCCGGCACAGGTGTGGATGCCACGGGCTTGTTGCCGTTTGCTGTGCTGCCATCCTCACCCAGCAGTTTTAGAGCATGATCCTGGAAAGACAAAGAGGGATTAGTCAGCCAATAAAGCTGATGCATAAGGATGCTGTTGTCACACAAATGATTCCCTTTAACCTCAAGCGCATTACCCAAACTGCCGTCCTCCACCAGCGGTTGCAGGAACAAGCAGCTCCCTTGAGAACATCCTAGACAAAGTGGAAATGGCAAAACCGCTGTCCCACTTCAAAGAGCATGAGCGAAAGACGTGCTTTTGTACGTGCCCATAGCTCACTTGGGATGGCAGGTGCAGTTCCGTGGGGCCAGGACAGGCCCTTGTCCGGGACAGAATGTGCCCAGAGCCAGCAGGGCCGGGAGCAGGAGGGGCTGCGAGCGCTGAGCTCAGGGCGAGCGCAAGGGAAAGGGGCTGCCAAGAAAACACTGCCTGTGCTTTGGGTGGCGTGTGGCTGAGGGCCCAGCCAGCACGGGCAGAGCGAGAGCGCAGGGCACGGGGCGCTCCGCAAGGTGATCCCGGCCCGCGGCTGCCGCCTCCTCAGCGCGTCGCGTCTTTCGGGGCACTCTGCCACGCGGCAGAGAAAACCTAGTTACGCTCCAGAAATATAAGGTTACACACCTGGATGATACACGTACTATTTGCTTTCCATTTACACTTGCCTATCAGTTCTAATTAAGGACCCCATGATTGATCCTTAAAGAAGGGCTATGCACAACACTCGTTAAGACGTGCACGGCATCTTTAATCTGTAACATCAAGAAGGAAGAGCCCATGAAAAAGCTCTTCCTTGTACACAGTGCAATGTGCACAGGCATCCAGACTGTAAAGCTCTTCAGGCTCTTAGCAGTTGCCATCTGGGAAATTCAATAGTATTTTTCTAGACCTTACTGTCAGCACCACAGAGCAGCCTCAGCTGCAATGCTGCTGTGACGCTCAGCCCTGTCTCCCCAATACAAAAAAGCAAAGGTCAAAAAAGCAAAGGTAAAGAAGCAAATACAGCAGAAAAAACATGTCTCCCATGGCTGGCAGAGCGTCTCCAGACACTCTGGAGCGTTGGAGACACTCAAGTGGCTGCGGTCCTGGACACAGGTATCTCCAGAGGCCCCTGCCAAACCCAGCTGTTGTGTTTTTTCAGTGTGACTCTCTAGTGTATGAGTTTTGAGCCAGCTTGTGTCACGTTTTCTTTGCACACAAACACTCACAGGACAGAATCAAGAAACGCTGATTACCTGGCCTGGCACAGGCAGAAAACCGGACACGAATGTCCCTTCACTAAATGCTACCATGCTACAGGAACAGGAATCATATAAAGCACCAAGACAGATTAAACAGATCGAGACAGATTAAATAGACGGCTCTTTAAATCGACTTTGGAGAACCAGTTATATTGATAGCAAAGCTCTAGACTGAAGAGCAATCCTTTATTCACACTCTAATTAGTACAGGGCAAAATTTAAAATGACTTTTTGTATTTAAAAAGAAGAAAAATCCCGTAACAGACCTTGTCGTCCCCATCCTCCAGCAGCTTCCGTTTTCTGTCAGTGTGTAAAATCAAGGTCGGTGGACAGGAGGCTCTACTCGATTCCTTGCCGTTATCTGCGAGGGCAAAATACTGTTTTTAATGTACAACCAAAGGATCCCCAGGCTCCCCCGAGCTGCCTGCAGAGGGTACAAGAGCCGGGGGACCAGCGCTCGCGGGGTGAGAGCAGAGGAGGGCAGCACTTCCCAAACCCTTGGAAATTCATCCCCGCTTAGCCTGCTGCTCAGTGACCACTCACACGGCAGCGGCGGTTTCGCTTCCCGTGGGAGCGCGGCACACGGAGCACGAGCCTCGACACGATCACCTCCCCTCCAAACCAGCTCCGCCTGAGGGATGGGGACAACTTCCCTTCTGCCAAATAGCCTAAAACTTTGCTGGCAGCTCAAAAAAGGCCATTTGAAAGCACTGCTTTGCTGGCGATACACACTGCACCGTAGCTTCACCTGGGAGGATAACGCTCGATTCGCCTGCACACTGCTCCGATGGCAGCGGCAGATACCGGCACGCAACGGGAACCGCACGCATGGGAACGCTGGGGCCTGCCGAGAAATTCACCCTGCTTCGCCCATGAACACATCATCATAAAAGTTAAAATATGTCATTTTTCTAAGACGACGACTTACTCCGTTTTTACGGGTAATGAGAAAGACGATTTAGTAACCATATCAATTAATTTCCACATTAAAGGAGCTCGGAGGATGGAGTGGATAATACATATCAAAAGCATCTCTAAATTTAGCTTTCTTCAGCAGACATTTGTTACTAGAGAATCAAAGCATTACTTGATAAATTCATCTCTGATTAAACACGGTAAATTTACATCCGACCTCAGTTTGACCGTAAATGCTCAAGCCCATTTTCCCTCCTAACGCACCAAGCACTCAAACCTATTTTTATCTAGAAAAGGTTAGAGAAATCACAGCCGGAAGAGCTGCAAAGGTCAGAGGGATCAGCGGAACAATGTGCTGATTCTGCGGGGAATTTCTACCCGGCATGAGGGCAGCCGGAGGGAATTCCGGAGGGCACATCCCGGTGTTCACAGCATGCGGGCAGCAGCAGGCGGGAGGGCACCGCCGAGGAAAGCCTCAACGGACGGGAGAGCCGTCGTGCAGAGACACCACGGCGCCCCGCCAGCCCTGGCGCGCCCCAGCCCTCACAGCTACTTCTCTTTTTATCCTATGGGATAATCCTATAGGAAAAAGAAAGCTATTTTGACTCCTTTATAGTCTACTTATCATGTTGTTTTAAAAAATAACCAGTATCTTCCATTCTTTTAAATCCATACATATGCACACAGCAGAAACAAGAATAGTAGTAGGTATGTTTGTCTGGCTAGCACCATTTTTAAATTCATAATGACTATATATTATTAAAAAAACCTTCATATTGATTGCCAGATTTAAAATAAACTGTGGCACATGTGAAATCTACCCCGAATGGTTGAGTATTTGAGTAATGTGGCAGAGGTGAGGAGCTGCAGAGCAAGCACAGTTGGGCTGGGTGGCTCGGGGAGCTCCTCTTGCTGCTGCCCGTGCCCATCTCCAGGGCCGAGGAGCGGCCGGCAGCACCGGAGGAGCAGATCCCTGCCTGCGTCACCATCGTGTTTAAAGGGCGATGGGAGGAAAGAAATGGAAATGAAGGAGTGCGGGAGGAAAGAAATGGAAATGAAGGAGTGCGGGCAGCGCTCCCAAGAGTGGCGCTGCAAGGCAGGAGCCCTTTGCTCTTGCGCCTCCGCTGACCGCTCCTGAGGAGGGGTTTCTCCACGTCTAACGTGAACATGTTCAGAGTGGCAGCTCCGTTGCGGAGGGGCAGAGCGGCAGGGACCCGCGCTCGGGGCCAGGACTCGGCGGCCGCAGGTGCCGAGCAGGGGGCTGGCAGCGCTGAGCTCCGCCGAGCTGCCCCCAGCCCGGCGCTGCCGCCCACGGGCTCCCGCGCGGCCGCAGCGCCGGCACGGAGCGCGCCGCACGCATCCCGCTAAAGAGGCGCCTTTGAGGTGTCGCGTAGCCAGAGGCGCAGGAATAAATCACAGCACCGAAGGAAAGGTGCAGCAGAAAAATCACCTGGAGTGCATCAGAGACTGTCGGTGCGTGGTTATAAACACAGACTAAAATTAGCGGGGAGAGGAGAGGGGAGAGGACAGGAGAGAGGGGAGAGGGAGAGAAGGGAGGAGAGAGGGAAAAGGACAGGAGAGAGGGCAGATTGATTCATTCCATAAGAAGCTATGGGCAAGAGACGGTAAAAATTCATTTCCTAAAAGTTCTTTGGAGACCCAGCTCCCTTTACTCCCATGGGAAGCTTAAACGGGCCTAATTTTGACTCAGTGACTCGCTGTTTTTGCTGTCCCCGGTGTCCCTGCAGGTGAGAGCACCCTGCACGTGCCCAGGGCTCGGGCTCCCGCCGCTGCTCTGGGCAGCACTGCCCTGGCACAGGCTGCTCCCGCGCCCGCTGGCACCGCTCGTTTCAGATTTGATCATTGTTATTAAGGCACGAACCTGGGTCCATTTCTTTGTGGTGTTTTTCTGGTGACTTTTGTGCTTTTCCCTCAGTTTTAGCTGCCGTACTACTCTGCAGCTTCCTGCACGCTTCCACAAGGCCGGCTCCGGCTCAGCCGCATCCTGAGCCGCCCGGTTTGCTCTTTCTCCAACACGTTTTCCTCTGCTCTTTCCTTGGCATTCTGATTAAATAGCGAGTTCAAGATTCTGGCCCTGATCTACAAAGCACTTAACAGTCTCAGCCCTGAATATGAATAAAATTATGCAACGCTCTGTGAGAGCAGCAGGTAACAACCGCGCTTCTCTCCTCCCTGCTGCCAGGGGATACAAGGAAAAAGAACCACTTGAGATGGGACTTTATGTTCAAAAAGAAACCCTTACAACAACCCGGCACCATTGCAAAATGTACTATTTCAGCGCTGGAAAGAAAAGGAAACGTTACTAATTTTGTTTTCAGGAAGAAAGAGGGATTTTTGTGCGGGAGGATCCCCGGTGCGAGAGGCGCGCGGAGCTGCTCCTGTTCCAAGCGCCTGTTCTCCTTCCTGGAGCACTGGCCGACTGTTGCATGGAAACCCCGGCACAGCTGTTGCCTGTCCCTAACTACGATTGCTCCTTTGATTGTTTTTTCCAGTGGGGGCAATGACACTTTGCAGCAACCTATAGAAAACAGTGTGATCCCCTGAAAACCATTAAAGGAAAATCCATACAATCCTTCAGTGAAATTGCCATTTTTCTGTTAAATGAAGTTGGCAGCAAGTCAAACAAGACAAAGAGGCACAGATATATATTGCGTACTTGCAAGAAAAGGCTAGGAACAAAAATATAATGGTCACGTTATTTACATTACTTGTATAGAAGTGAAAACATAGTGATTGCTCTTCCAAACGACAGCACCTTAGTAAGCCCAGTCATCATTTGCCTTAGGAAAACTATTGACCAAATGCCATGTCGGGCACTTAATAGCTATCAAAAGGCTTTATACTCTTCAAGCATCAGCCAGTGTGATGGATAAAATCGGGAGGATTTCTATTTTCACCTCTATCAGGAGGAAGATTATGGCATATATTTTGTATGAAATATATTAGAAGTCACGATTTCGGGTATCAACCATCAACCAAGCATCTATCCACACGGCTCTTGCCCAAGTCTTCAGCTTTCTGTCAAGGCATTTTCTAAACAGCAGTGATTTAGCTCCATCAGACCTGCTTTCAGCAAGAGAGCGAGTTAAAATCCTTAGTGATGCTAAGGAGGAACACACGGGTCTTTCAGCACAGTAACTACAGTTGATGGTGACAGCCATCTAAAAAGGAAACTTTAACTTGAAGCAAGTCCAAAGAAATGCATATAAACACTCCTTCAATTTTAGGTGTCTGTGTTACACAGCTTTCAGCAATTTCCAGACAGAAAAGGAATACTCGGCAAAATTCAATCAGAAGATCTTATTCAAGATAGACACAACTAGCAATTCAACGCAGCCCAGAAGGAGCCTACAGTTCATGTACGCTGGGGCTCACACAGCTAACCCCAAAGGGCTGATGTGAGTCTGGTTTAGCTGTGGGTAGAGCACAGTGTACACACAATGTAAACACTTAGCTGAATAAGCCATAGGTTTTATACAAAGCAATCTGTATATGGGCAAATACAGACCTAGTGTCCATGCCTAATATGGAACCATCCAGCATCTCCACAACTGTGCTAACACTCCCGAGGCAGAAGGGATCAGACAAGCTACATCACTACTCCAACTCCGACAAGCTACATCACTACTACCACCCATCAGTTCTTGATAAACCCCAGCATTATTTATTAAACATAAATTCAATTTATTAACGTAATTCGTGTCCCGCGTGTTCCCACGCCGGGCGGGACGGGGCTCGCTGCGCTCTTCGTGCGAGTCACAGTGAGCAGCTTGGTTAGTCCAGCGCTCACGTTTCACCTCTGCTAACAGAGCTCCGCTCTTCACGACAACCACAGCATCGTAGCAAGGATTTCATCTAACTAGGAAAGACACTCGCAATTTTCCATCAAAAACTGATCTCTTTCTAATTGTGGCTTGCAATGTGTAAATGGGAATCTAAATGAAGCCATAAGACATTTTTCTAGCCTTTGGGACTAGCATTTCTCCTCCTTTCACTATAACACATGTAGACAATAGGGAATAAAACAGCTTTATCACGCAGCACAGCATAAAGCATCCTCTGAGACTGGAGGCTTCATGGAGCAGCTAGCCAAGAGACAACCACATTATATATAGCTGCAGGGCTCGTGAACACCGCGGCGTGGGAGAGCAAGAGCCCCGGGCTACCTCAGGAACCCGCCTTTGTACCATCCAGTGCGAAAGGACTGCGCGTTGCCAGACACCAAACAGCACCTGCAGCCTTCTGAACACGCTCCTGGCCAGCGAAAGCAAAATCCACACAATCCGAGAGGATTTTTAAGGGTCCCTCTTTGCCACGTACTATGGAGAATGACGCCTGGCTTGGACGTAGACAAATACGCAGCATATGCTTCAGTGATAAAAGCAGCACATTGAAACATAAACGCACCTGCTAATGTCTGATCCATCAAATTGGTTGCCATGAAAGTCACAGCTGGAGCAGAGAGAGCAGTCACCCTGGTGACTTGGGCTGGCATCAGAGGGTTCACGTGAGCATCCATCCTGGAGGCAGAACCTGCAGCCAAAGCACAAGCAAGTCAGCTGCTTCCCGCCACCCAGGGCTGCCTTCACAAACTCCCGTTTGCTGCAGCCTCATTTCATGGGGTTTCTCTTTTTTTTCTTTTTTTCGCTCTATTTTTTTCCCTGCTGCCAAAAATACTGGGTTAAATTAAAACATTTCTCTCTGAATATCTACACATAAAGCGATAGGCTTTATGTTTGTTTTATTTGAAATACTCATCTGGCCAATATATCCACAGAGGTACTGAATCTCAGCAAATAATCTTATTGGGAAATTTAAATTAATTAATATGTAGTCTCCCAGAACAAGAATTTTCACAGATTTATTAATATATTGAGAACATACACACAATCACATCAGCTTCCTCATTAAAATCTAAATAAGGCAGTTGCTCCAGTGGCTGCTATAAACTACTCAGCACAAACTATGTGAGTCCCACCTCACTCAGAGAAAATATTTTGCAAATCAGTTAAAACAAGAGCTTTATCCAAGCAAACCATAGTCTGCCCACAGGCAAGTCACAAAAGAGAAAACTGCTAAATTGATCAAATACATTATTTATGACAAATTAGTCACCCAGGTCTGCTGCCAAAACTACGTGAATGAAACCAGGCCACTTAATCCTAGAGAGTCTGGGGCTTTGCCAAGTCTGAGGTCAGAAGTTGAGCATTAGCTTCCCATTACTGCACGTCGAGGCCCTGCAGCTTCTTGCTGAGGTGGAGGACACGATTCCCGTCACCTCCTCGCGGCTGCAAACTCGGGATCCTGCACGTGCTGCCGCAGAGGCACCTTCCGCACACGGACCCGACAGCCCGCCGTGCTCCCGGCTCCCTCGGCTCCCCTCACCAGCCGTCCAAGCTCCTCGGCGTTGTGAGCAACACGGGTCACCTCTGGAGCCTCCGCTCTTTATCCCAGCAGCTCACTTGGACTGTATAAACTTACTCATTGATTTTCCCCTCTCGCCTTCCAAGCATCAAAGCAGGTTACTGAACACAACTCCAACACTGCAAATACTCCTCATTTCTGGGCTGCAACTCCAGGGTTTTATCCTAGCGACTTCCTCTCCCTGCACCTCTCGTCTCCCAGCCCAGCAGCCTGGTGGGGACACTGGGGGCTGCTGTCTCGCTAGGAAAAATGCATCCAGATAACTGGTAACTGTAGAAATTGCTCAAATGAATAAAACTGTAGAAACCCAGGCTACAGCAAAACCAACTTATACCAATAGGAGAGCCCAGGAATGCAAACATTGTAAGTCTTGTTAAAGTAATAAGGTTTTACAGAATCAGGAGGTTATAAAGGGTTAAAATGACTAAAGAACTACAGAGGGAAAGCAAAGCTTTGTAAAAACAATAGGCAGCTTCAAAAAAAGAAAAGCAGGAGGCATTTGAGGTGGGACTAGGATTTTATCAAGTTCCCTGCAGTCATGGCATCAGCTTGCCGTGAGCCAGCGCAGCTTGAAGACACGAGCAGGTGAAGGACGACTTATGAAGGGCTCTGCCAGCCTGCACCCACCGCACCAGATCCTCCTGGGTGTGCGACAGGGCTCCCGGCAGGAGAACGCCGCAGCGGGAAGCGCTCCACTGATTCTCCTCCTTTTTAGCACTCGGATCAGAAAAGAGAAGTTCCTGCAAGACACCACTGGTAGCTTGAGCAAGGATGGAGTTTTTAGTGCTCTACGATGCCTTTAACCCACGTTTCCTGTGAAGGAGGAACTGCGAATAAAGCATTGGCAGGAGCAGGGCCGTGTGTCCCTTGCTGTGCTGCTTTCCTACAGTAAGCTCCCGCACCTGGAGGCACTTTGGGCATCTCCAGCAAAACATGAACCGTTTGCTGTCTCGAGCTGCTGTGCAGACCTCAGCCAGGCTCTGTTCCCTTCTGCTTCTGTCAAATCCCCTGGCAAAACTCTTAATTTTGATGGGCTCTTTGGAGCTAAGGAAGCTCTGAGGAACCATTGATTTTCACAAAGCTTCTGACATTTGAGCATGAGGCGCCTCTAATTCCACGGAGCAATCTGCATGCAGCAGAGCATTCGGAGCACTCCCACCCGTTCTCCCGACAGATGTAGACATGTGTAAAGTATATGCACTTGGATGAGTAGATGAGTACAGCAAAATTCTGTTCCCCATATATGTGCAGGCCATTTCTTAAACTAGGATGTATATATGCACCCCAGACACACATCACCACACCGTTAACTCCTTTGATAGCATTTTACGCAACGAGGGTAGTTGGTAGGTAGTGTTCTCTGGCCTTTCGCGTTCATTTTAATGAGAACACAAGGACACCTACGCTCCAGCGCCCTCGGAGCCACCAGAGCCAGAGCAGAGGCTCCTTGCTCTGCTGCTCTCCACGCTTTAGGCAAGGGGGTGATGCCCAAGGTTTCGCTGCAGCCCCCTGCACACGCAGGGGCACCCGGAGCACCGGCTGCGTCCAAGCGGGTTTAGAAGATCTCCAGAGAAGGAGACTCCACAGCCTCCCTGGGCAGCCTGCTCCTTGTTAACACAACGTATGGTGTATGCTGAAACACTCCATAATTTGCAGCTGCTTTTTCAGCTGGATCTACATTCATATTCAGGAACGGAAAAAATCACAGTGCAGCTTCCAGCGCAGCGGATGCAGCCAGCTCACAGCTTCCACCCTATTTCAGTCAAGCACATATATATTTCATTTATTTCATAAGTGCAGACCAAGTTCAACTGCTTCATTTAATTATATCTTCGGCTCCTCAAATAAGCTTGAAGGATTTAAGGCAATCATAACCTTTAAGGAATAAATATTAGTGCATTTTAGTACTTCATGTTCATAAAAAAAGCAATCTTTGCAATAGATTGATTTGGAATACAAATGTCAAACTCCACAGATTTGGTTTAATGTCATAATCCAACATGAGCTCTCTATATGAACTGAAAATAGCCTGGCCTGGGATGGCACTGAAGAAAGAGTCTGCAGAACCCAGCACCCCCACACGCTCTGTCTGCTTTATGATGAAGTTTGGGCAAATTTTTTGCACAACAGCACTGAGAATGGGGAGGATAAAACTGTCCTTTCCTACAAAGTTTCAGAGTGCTGTTAAAACCCAGGAAGACTGGCTAGTAAGTCAGGCATTTTGAGGAGCTCACTCCCTCTTCAAGTGCAGATCCATTCTACTGTCACCTAAAAATACCAGCAACCGGGCAACAAGGACGACGTGGCAAGGACAAGCGAGGACAACATCAGGCAACCTGATGGTTGAGGAAGCTGCAGACCCTTTGCCAGGGACACACGGGCCCATCTGCATGCTTGATGAATACACTCCCATTTGCATCCCTGACTGCTGGAATCCGGAGCTGGCAAGGCGGCAGCTTCACCTGGGAAGGGGGACAGCGTGGGATGTGCCCCTGGCACCGCTACCTTGTTCCTTGAACATCTGCAGAAGAGAGTAGGATCTTCTGCACCCCTAACTGATTGACAGCCTGGCCGTCAGCTGGACACTGTCCCCGGGCACACCAGGAGCCCAAAGCAAATGAGATAACAACAGGCAAATAAAAAAGCAGTCTTTAATCACATGAATGTCGTTCTCTAATTTCACAGGTTTCTCTTCTTCAAACTTCCTAATTCCAGTCTAACCATAAATGATAAACGTAGTGTTCCCCAAGTCACACCTAGACTTGTGTAACCAGGACTCACATCTCATGCGTTACTCACACACTGGCACTCCAGAGGGCTGTAAATAAGCAAAGCAGAGGCTGCAGCAAACTGCAACACCACACTGGTAGGAGAGAGCCCTTGTAGCTTCGTGTCTCAGGAGTTTCCTGAGGAGGGACCAGCATTCCACCACACGGGCTATTGCCACCGCCCAGGGTGACACAGCTCTGTTTTCACCGCGCATCGTAAGGACGATCGTCCCCACTCGCTCCCTGCTCTGCGCCTGGCGGCCAAAGCAGACCCTAGCAGAGGGAACAGATAAATCACTAGAGATTGTGCATTACTTTAAAGGATAGATTTTCTGGGCAAATCTATTTTTTATAATGCTTAATCTATGCCTTAACAGACCTACCGTTTGTCATCACCGTGTTGCACAGTGCGTGGACGGGAACAAGCCACAGATGGGAACAAGCCATGGACGGGAACAAGCCACGGACGGGAACAAGCCATGCGAGCAGCAGTCCTGTCGCCAGCAGCGGGGCAGGACCCGAGCTCCAGCGCCGCTGGCGGAGGCCCTGCGGGCTCAGCCTCATCCTCCTTCCTTCATTTAGGAAGCCTACAACAGTAGTACTCCAAGAAAGGAACAGGGGACACATAATTTATTTAAATATATTCATGCTGAAGAATACGTGTAGCACAGGCCTAATCTTGAACTCGGTGAAGTTAACCACAACTGAGCAGCATGGGCATTGATTCACACTCTTAAAACCAAAGCTTTTCTTTTTAAAATTCATTTTGTCTCTTGGGACAAAAGATCTTAATGCATTATTGAACAACATCGTTTGTCATTTATATTTAGTTCAGCTGAATATATGTCAGAACTTGTTTTACTAATTTGTAGAGCGCTTTCTGAATGGAATCACTTCAGAAACAAAAATCCTTCCTAGGTGTCAGCACAGGCTCTGTGCAAGGAGTTACTGCACATACTCCAGCAGGCAGAGCAGCTCTACCCAAGCCCTCAGCCTACAGGCAGACAAACGGAGACCATTCTTGTTAGAATTCCTAAAGTTCAGCCACATTGCTGGGATGCTCATTCGGCAAGAAAGCAGGAGGCAGAAATTGTCTCCCAAAGATTTGTGTTTTTCTGGAGAAAAGGTGCGGAGGGCAGGGAAGGGACATTACCATCCTACGCTCCGGAGCAATCAGGGCACCTTCTCCGCACGGTGACAGAGGACGGGCTATCACGGGCAGTGCCAGCTAATTGGAGCCCTTATTTATGGTGGAGCTTCCCGGCTCCTCCTCATGCAATTACTCTGCCCTACTCAGCTCCCTGGAGCGAGCAGCGGGCAGGGAAAGCGTGGCTGGCTGCTGCAGGACCACAGCCGAAATCATTCCCATGCCCTGCTATGTACAGGGCACCTTGGAAGCAGGCACTTCCTAAGAGCAAACGGTGACAGCCCCAGCCAAAGGGCTCGCTCACTCTTGCTGGCGTTATGAGTCAGAACGGCAGCATTCTTCCTGGAAAATAAACTAATAGAGAAATCAAAGAGGTAAGTACTCGACCAGGGCAAATACTTACATCTCATGCTATCTGTAGCACGGAAACAGCAAACTTGTCTGTGTGCCAGGCACAGAAGCACAGTTCGGCACTGCCAGCTCTGCTCTCCCTAGGCAAGGCGAGGCTCAGGAGCCAGGAAACCAGAAGCAAACGAGGATGCAGCACTGCCCGTGCTGGTCACTGCTCTAGCCCGCCTGACTGCATAGCACTTGTCAGGAATTCAGGTGTGAAGAATAATTTTTCCCCAAGTCAGACAACTTAAGACCTCCATCTCCATGCTCTTACTTGTGCAAGAAACAGGCAGATACTTTCATTAAAACTGTAATTAAAGAAAACGATCAAGATATCTACCATGATGTAGAAACTGTTAGGTTGTCTAATGGCTTTCAAGACGAAACGATTTCCATTGCAGCTGCGCAGGCCAGGAGAGATGCTGGAAACCCAAGCAGCCCTGCGGGGCTGGCTGCTCCTGCCAGAGCAGCAGCTGCTGCCCGGCGCCCAGTGCCCTCCAGGTGCCCACGCAATCTCTGCAGGTCACACTTTCCCTAAATAAGGTCCCCTAGTAGAATGCTCTCCAGAAAAAAAAAAAAAATATTTATCTCAGTATCTTTCCACAAGAATCCTCTGCCTACATTTGCTTGTCAAAATTCTCTCCCAGCAGTAAGACAAAACAGAGAAAACCAAGGACTGCCGTTTTCACAGAGATGAGACGAGAGCCAACGTCGCGTCAATAAATTTGTATTCAAGACGGGAAATACGGCCCAAGTATTCAAAGTAGGGAGGAATCGCCTGGAGACAGCAGCAGCCATGGCAAGTGAGTGAGAGTCCCAGCTCCCACAGCTGACATCTCCGCACAGCCTGACGAGATGCTTGAGAAAAAACCCTGCTTTGGGAATCCGTCTCCAGCAATCTTTGTTACTCAAAACACGCTCCAGAAATCCAGAGGGAGAGCACGGTGCGCAAAGGGGATTTTAGATCCTTACCAAAACAGCAGGAGAAAACACATCTCCGTAAGGTTCTTATATAAGGATCTTATATAAGATGCTTCCAGGCTCTTTCCCAAGTTATTTTCCAAGACTCTGGTCTGTGGTAGGTGGTCGCTGCAGCTGTCTTTGCATTCAGTTGTTATTAAGAGGTGGGAACAAATGGTCTTGTTCTTCTGCTATAGACACTTCCATGAACGGAGCCTCCCTGGCAGAAGTCACGGCCTCTTTGTTAAAGACCACACTAAAACAGAGACTAAGGGCAAAACACAAGAATCAATTTTACAGGAACCAGGACCAAAGAAACATGCAAGATGCCACCAGCAGCACGTGCTATCTCAGCAACCCACATGAAGAACAGGTCAGATTGAACCCATACAGACTGAAAACGAAGCAGGTAGCGATACTCACCCACCTCTCATTCAAGAGGTGAGCGTCACGGGAACGCACGCGCGCGCTGCGGATGCACGAGCATGACAAGGTGGGCACGTTTCTTTGGATGATATTAGCACAAGACAAAACAAAGATGAAATAATAAAGGAAAAAGTCAAGCATTAGGAAGATGTGAAGTTATTTTCTTAACCGTGAATATTTATTTGAAATAACATTTACCATCTTTATTCGAAAGGGAAAGATAAGGTCTCAGTGGGCAAGTTATTATCATAATAAAAACCTAGAATTTAGCGACATGCGGAGCTGCTGTGCACGAGCACAGACTGTCCAAACAAACCGGCTTTTCTTTGCAAGATGAGGACATCAAGGGAAGCTCGAATGTGCCAAGTCCTGGCAGTGGACATAGTGCGGAGCACTCCCCACGCGCTGCTGCATGTGCCCCAGCCCCAAAGCTCTCCTCTTCCTTCAGGGCCAAGGACTGCAAGGTCAGCAAGGCATGGAGGGCCTGCAGAAGCTCATGGCAGAGGAAATATTGCCCGCAATTCCCACAACTCTTCCCATCTGCCCAGTCAGGAACAAAACAGATGAAAATCAAAAAGCAGTAAACTCGCCTGGTCATTTTTTACTAGAAACCATAGCTAGAAGATGGGAGGAGCGACCATGGAAACATGGAAGGAGAGCAAATGATTTTCCACTGGGAATGCCCACGTGGAGACACATGAAGGGGATGCTGCTTCTCTCCTCAGGCTGCGGGCAGATGCCCGGGCAGAGTGAGCCCAAGGTGCTGGCCCCGTCCTGCACGCTCACCTCAGCAAACTGCACGTCTGCCCGGAGAAACCACTGTGTTCTGCAGGAAACCGAGGCCACAACCACGTTCGGGAGTCTTACAACAAATGTTGCTTTGCAACAGAAAAGCTTCACAATGTTTTGATGCATTTCCAGTTAATTCTGTGAAATCGTAATGAAATCAGGAGGCTTCATTAACATACATGTTATTCAAAAAGACTGGCAGGAGGTCCACAATTTGCATAGTGTAGGTCCCGCTTGCTTTCCCAACACTATCTCTAGCTTTGTATCTCCTAATTCCTTCCGTGGAAGGACGCGGCCTCGCCGCCCTCCCTCGCGTCCTCCGGCACTGCCCTTGGGCTCTGCTCCAGCTGAACACCGAGGTGCTTTTCTGCTCTGCTGAGGTTCTCCTGAGCACTGTGCAGCAGCGACGCAATCAAACATATGAACCAAGACCTGCAGTTAGCTAAATATATCCAGCTCATCCCAAAATAAACCAACCACTTTAACACAATTAACTTTCAAAAAAGGCATCAACAAGAAGCTTGAAGTTGCAGCAGCATCCTACCCACACCACCAGGAAATGCTGGAAGGAATCTAGAACGGGAAAGCAGGTGAACGAACCACGCACTACCCGGCTCCTCAGGAGTCACTGCAGGCATTGCCGGCATTGCCCCGTCCCTTCCCGCAGGATTCCCGTCCCACAGGAGAGATGTGGGATCCCGAGCTCTCCTGCACGGACCTTGTTGCACGTGAGAAGTGCAGGCAACACCCGCGCCCGCTGCGGGCATCCCAGTCACCGCAAGCTAACTCGTGGGAATGGCAATCCGATGGGAGGCGCTGGGGCAAACCGCGGCACGGCCACAGAGGTCACTGCGAACACGCCACATCCAACGCGCTTCTGTTCTGTAGGCTCGCTGCTGTCTCCTGGAGGGCTGCACAACATCCAGGGAAAGAAAATGTGATTCTGTGTGATTCTGTGAAAATGGGGTAGAGATCAAATAAACTTGGGAAAGAATAGAAAAAACACCAAGAACCTCATAATTAGGGTTAAGCAGGCCAGAGTGCACAAGATCTGATGTAAACTAAACACTGTACAGAAATGCAGCCCTTCTGCTGGAGAGAAGGGTCCTGGGCAGCAGAGACCACCACAGGAGGGGTGCGTAGTGAGGAAACGTAAAAATCCGCATCAGGCCCCATTCCCCTGCAATTTAATATTAGTGAGGGGAATTCTCCTCATGCCACTCCTGAAATCACCCCGTCAGCTACGCTAACGCCAGCCACGCGCAGCCCCGCTGTGGCGGCACCGCGGGCGCCGAGCGGCCTGCGCGGAGCGGCCTGCGCGCCGGCCCGGCCGCGGCGCTGCCAGCGGGAGCGGGACACGAGCGGGCGGCGAGCTCGGAGCGGGAGAACAGCCCAGTGCACAGTCCCCGCGGCCGCTGTCCCTCACGGCCCCTGCGGCGCGGGACACGAGCGCCGCTCCTGCCTCGCGCGGCCCCCGCAGGCCCCGCTGCCTCGGCAGGCGCCCGCCCTGCAGGGCCATGCCGCTCGCTTCAGAGGAGGAAGGAGGGCTGTTTTCTTCAACAAAGGAGGAATCCAACAATTAAAACAGAAAGAAATCAATATTTACACACCACTCAGCCTCGCTCTGCGGTCTCCAGCCCACAGCTCCGTCCCTCTCTCTCTCCTCAAGGTCACGCTCCATGTTCCCTCAAGGCCCGCGTTCCCGCTAAGCCCAGGGCTGCCGACACCGACTCCCTTTCCTCCCCGGCACCCCCAAAAACGCGGGACGCTGGGGAAGGCAGCGGCAATGACTGCTTAGAGCTCCCCTCGCTATCCACCACCAAAGCACTTCCACCGAATAACGATGATTTACGGCGTATCCCGGTGCAATTCTCCGAGTGCTCCCTCACCCGGAACACTCTAACAGCTCACTGACTTCTCATTTGGAAACCAGGAAATTTAACACTGCGATGCACTGGGATTTGTTTGCGTGTTTACTGAGAAGGACAGGCCCTCCCTGAAGAGCCCCAGGGTTTATGGAGCTTGTGTCCAGGCGGCGGCCGTCCCCGCGGGCGAGCGAGCTGGGCTTTGCCCTGCTGCCCTCGCCACCGCGCGAGGCGGCGCGAGCCACACGGCCACCGCCAGCCCCTCGGCGTCTTCCAGCCACTGCGAGGCAAAGCAAAGACAAACGTGTGGCTCCATTAACCAATAAAGAAACCAAAAGGGCAGCAGTGACAGGGAACATCTGGAGAGGACCTTGCTGAGTGCGAAGCATAAAGCTGTCTCCTATTCTCTATTTCTAAGCAGAAGATTTACACAGATTTGTAACTGAAAGGGACAAATTCCATGCTTTTCTTTAGAGGACATAAGCCATCATATTGTGACTCTGTTGAACAAATCCCATGGAAGATCAGTTTGACTCCTAGAAAATTGCATTTGCTGATTCTCAAGGAGACGCGGATAACATCAGGAGTTCATTCTAGGATCAGATGAAGAATGCCTCGTACCTGGATGAGAGCAGGAGAGCTGCTCTCTGGGGCTCGAGCATGAGTTTTGGTTCCAGCAGTGGCAGAGGACGATGCACACAAACCCCACCGCATCCTGCTGCCCACCCTGTTCCCAGCCTCCGGTCACAATGAATGCAACACCAAAAGCCAAAGCTACAGTGAGAAAACCATAACACAGAGACGGGTAAAATGGTAGATTTTACCACCAGGAGGAGATCACCAGGAGCAAAAACATGCACGTTCCTTTCTGTGGATACCTAAAGAACATGGACACCTACCTTTACGTCATATAAGCACCCAAAGCGTAAACAGTCCCTACCAGCAGCATCCCCACTGCAGCCCCACGGCTGAGAGCTGAGATGCGCACAGTCACCCAGGGGTGCTCCTGGGAGCTGAGGAGTGCACAGTCACCCAGGGGTGCTCCTGGGAGCTGAGGGGTGCACAGTCACTCAGGGGTGCTCCTGGGAGCGGAGGGGTGCACAGTCACCCAGGGGTGCTCCTGGGAGCCAGGGTGTGCACAGTCACCCAGGGGTGCTCCTGGGAGCTGAGGGGTGCACAGTCACCCAGGGGTGCTCCTGTGAGCCCTTTCCAGACCACTGATGCAGCAGGCCAGCTGTGCTGTGCGCTCATCTCATCTCCTGCACGGTGACCGGCCAGCGGCCGCGGGGAGCGTGGAGCCTCGCCAAGGACAGGGACACCGCTGAACTTCACGTGTGGGCGCTCTGCTTTGCTCCTTTTAAACAAGGAAATGGCAACTTGAAATTTGGCAGCACTGCTGCCTCTGGCAAAATTAGATTTAAGTTAATAACGGAGAGCGCAGAAACTTAGTCACCTCATTGCTACTCTGTTAGATTAATAAATTGTCCTAGAAGGTCAGTAAATTAGTACAGAAAATTAGTTTTCACTCTTTGATTAAATGAAAAATAGTAAGCTCACACATGTGACTATGGATACATATTCCCAGATACAAATATACAACCTCCCATATGCAACTGCACAAAAGAAGGACCATGAATACACCTCATGAATAGTAAAGACTGGTGAATTAAGGCCTGGCAGAGCTGCCAGGATGCACTCCGTGCGCATCCTCCTGCTCCAGGAAAAGCAGCAATCGACGCTCACCGTCGGGCAGGGGCCGCCCAGCGCGGCCGCCGCAGGAGCCTGCGCGCAGAGCCTGCCGCCCCGCATGCCTCCTCCACCCCTCCTGCCCCGCGCGCCCCCACTGCAGAGAGCACCTTGTGCTGGTCGCAAACTGGCTCTCAGGCAGGCCAGTTCCCTCAAATCCTCCTTTCAGAACCAAATCCAGGCAAAGCCTTGCAGAAAAACAAAGCTGACGTGGCTGGAAGCACCGGGCCACCGCGCAGCTTACAGATTTCCTCTGCAAACTCTTCCTTTGAGGTAAATCCATGAAATTCTCTACAAAGGGAATTCTTTCTATGTGGTTTTGCTCTTACGTGTTATGTACTTTCTCACGTGTTTAAGAACACTAGAAATCTGGTTTTTGGGACCCTACCAATTGCTTTGCAAGGCCTTTGGAAGTTTGTCAGCTATACTCGCTAGGATGCAGTACCCACAATGGGCAGGCTGCAGTCACCACTGCCCAAATCTTTGTTTGAAGAAACAAATCAGCAACAAATATATTAAAAAAAAAAAGATTAATTAAATAAAAAAGGTTAAGAATGAGCTCCTTCCAGAGCCCAACCACCCATAGCAATACCCACTTACTAAATGCTACCTATGCCAACGGTTCTGGCTAGCAACATGTTTTTATCATGAAAATGCCTGCCAAGCATCACTGAGGGGTAGGACTGAAGTCAAAGCTTTTTGTGAACAGCTGCCCATTGTGCTTGTGTCACTGACACAACCTGCTAACACTAATGGTTAAGCATGAGTAGCAGCGCACACTGCTAGGGCCAAACTCACCGAGTGCTCACCGAGTGAGCGTGCAGTGCCAAATGCACAGACCATGACATTGGGATGCAGCGATTAAGTTGGGATGTGTCTTGGAAAGCGCTTGTGCAAAGAGCCTCAACCTTGCACAGCTCCCACTATCCCAGCCTCGCACTGGACAGTCAAGACACGCTTGGAAAATGCCCCTAGGAGCAACAGGCACTCGGCTTCCGCACCCCGGTACCGCCCCACTCCCCCAAACCTGCCCCTTGAAAGCAGGGGTTACCTGTTTGCAAGGAGCCACGGACTTGGCCGGCCAACACACGCCTTTGGAAAAGGCATGAACCTCTTTGATAAGTTTAAACAAGCCTCTATAGATTATCCAAATCGATGCTGCTCAAAGCCAGAATTAACTAGCTGCAATTTCTCATTCCAAAGCAGTGCTAGACGTGAGGACAGATGCTTTCCGCACCGCATCTTAAACCTACAAGTGTTAGTGGAACAAGAGGCCGGCCGTGGCCCAGCTGGGGCAGCTCCGGCCCCGCGGCCACGCGGCCCATCAAGGCGCTCCGTCAGACGGGGTTTGGGGTCTGAGTCAAAACAATTAATCTAAGGTCTTCTAAAAGAGTTGGGGAGGGCATTTCTGCTTGAAAACTACCTTGAACCTTACTCTGCCTTCCTTTGGGTTATAAATCTCAGTTTTTACCTCAAATCTGGCCTGACAAAATCTGGAGTCCCTGTCGTTCCCATACACCCAACGAAAACGCGAGAGCTCTTTCCCTGCGGATCAGCGGCAGTGCAAAGCCACAGCTACCTCCTTGTTTCTGCGATTAAAAAGATAACATTACTTTTCAGAATATGCTACCTGCTCTATCCCATAATTAGTTTTATTCTGAAATATGCTTCAACTATACTAAAGCAAGTCAACAAAGTAAATTTTCTAATTCTTAATTAGTTTTAATTGCACTTGACGCTTACCCTGAAATCACAAAATTTAGTAATTTGCAATCATTAGGCTCAATTAGAGATGCTCCACTTAAATTTCCCAGGGAGTTCTTTGGCTTTTAATCCATTCTATCAGTTTGCTAACTTGAAGATGAGGCCGCGTCGACGCGGAGCGCTGGCTTCGCGCGCGCGGCGGCCTCGCCGGGCACACGGCAGCAACGCACGGACGCGGCACGGAGCCCGGGAAGCTCCGCGTTTCTACAACGTTGACCCAAAATGGGACGTCTGCAGTTTCAGGACAGCGAGGTGCAAAGTGCACCATGACCGCGGTGTCTCTCCCCTCCTTTCTTGGAGGAGCAGTGAAGCTGCAGCCACGAGGGAGGGCCTTCGTGCCGGCCACCTTTTAGCCCGGCTGCTGAGCAGCAGAACAACCTGCTGCCACTTCCCTGCCTTCCAGCGTGCTCAAAACCAGCAGCGTTTTGTTCAAAACCAACACTGAGCACGAACAGCCAAGCTCAGGACGGGCTCACCACGCACGCCCAGCAGGGCCAGCCTTGCTCCGAAGGCAATCCTAGATCTGGCCTTCTACAAATCTCCTGGCCGAACTACAAATATTAGGATTCTAGCCATAAAAATCAGCGTTACAGAAGCAGCAGATTTTCTGCTCCGCAACCGAGGCACTGAAGCGTGGTCGCATCGAACGAGCATGGAGCAAACCACCCTACAGGTGGTGGGAATAAGAGCAAAACCCACAGGTCTGCACTGGCTTTGATGTGCTGAGGGGAAAAATAGCCGCTCATTTATATGCAGATTGCAAATAAGCCTACTGGTATGTATATTAAATTAAAAAAAAAAATAATAAACTTTCAGAATTCAAGAGCTGAAGGCCATTATGTTCAACAAATATCTGTTAATGAGCCATAATTAGTTTAAATGCAGCAAAAGAGCTGCAGAATTTTGTACCTGCTCTGATCACAGTAATAAAAGACAGCACGAGGTGACTGTTTCAGAGGGATTTTCAGCTTTGCCTCCATGTAAGAGGAGGAGAATTTTACTGAGATTTTTATTAGGAATAAAATTTTGCTGCGAGCGGCGGCGCCTGCCCGCGGGCAGCGCTGGGGCAGGCTGAGGAACCACCTCAGCCCCGAGACGGAGCCGTCTGGGGCTCTGTGCGAATCGCCGCTGAGCTGGTCCCGGCCATGCTGCAGGGTTTGCTTCGGCCCCTTGCCCTCCTCTTCCTCTCGCGCTGGCTCCCGGGCAGAGCGACCCTTCCCGCTAGAGCCGAGCTCAGCGGCCAGGGCCACGGGGCGGCCGAACGGAGCCGGGGGCCTCGGAGGGAAGCGCTCGCCCCTCGCCCGAGGGCTGAGGCTCCAAAGCGGAGCCCCGGCCCCGCGCCCCGCAGGGCCCCAGCACCGGCACGGCGCGAGCGAAAGAGCTGCAGTGTCACAAGTCTAGCAGAATATTCCTAGGTAATTGGCTGCTTCTCTCAACTCAGATTCCAGCGCAAAACAAGCTGACGACAGAAGCAGCGTATGGCTCTCTCGGACTACCAGGAAAGACAAATGAGGGAATAAGGCAAACATCTCTCCCCCGTTCCTGATCTCCTCATCTGATCTCCTTGGGCCTTCACTGTGCATGCCAGAACACCAATATCCCACAGAAACGTATTTATTATGTTCACAGACCACTTGCACGACAGTCTCTCTCCGAACACGTGCACTTGGTGCTTGCAAGCGCGCACGCTGCCCGACCTTGCAGGACCCTGCCCGGGCTGTCGCCAGCCCCAGACCCTCCTCAGGGGCACCAGCTGGGGGCAACTCGATGGTCACCTCTGCATTTTGGTTTGGATGTCAGTGACGGGCACGCGATACTAACATCAGTGGGGAAAGGTCCCCTGTACCCCAAAGACTGTGGTTACCGTCCACCTGCCAGCCCATTTCACCATGGGAATTGTCTTGATTTTCCAACAGCATCGGTGTTTTCCTGGCTGCTCAATCTGCTTGGCAGCTCCTCCCGCCCAGGGCTGCTTAGGGTGAGAGGATGGAGCTAAACCCCCGTGTCCCCACCGGGGTGCAGGTCCCAGCTCCGTTCCCAGCTCCGTTCCAGCCAGTGCTCCTCCCAGCAGCTCCTGGTGGAGCAAGGGGCTCGGCCCGGGCCAGGACTGGCCTCTTCCCCAAGCCGGGCAGCCTGCCCAGCTCCACACCGGCCACATGCAGCCACCGTCTATTTCTGATTGAGCCCGACTTTATGTCCACTTTTCCCTGCTTCATGTTCCTGGGAGCGCTCACTTTACACTGAAGATGCAATTGCTTGGTTGCACACCACGAAAACCATCGCGAGGATGAGAACCGAACACCTAGAGCTTTCTGCCCGCGATGCTCGGAATTATTCATGGAGCTTGGCAAGTGCTCAGGGAATTCCAAGGCAGGAATCACAAACCAGACTTCCAATTATTTCCAAGTAGCAGCTGAGAAAACAAAGGACTGGCAGGAGCCGACGGCACTTGCCGGTGTCTCCGACCGCGGGTTCCGCGGTACCCAGGAGCACCCAGGCCAGGGCGGAGGCGCCGCCGCCGAACCCCGGGAGCGGCAGCTCCGCTTCTCTCCGCGAGCAGCCTCACCCCGTCCGGCCTCCGCTCTGCGGCAGCGGCTCGTGGCAGGGAGCAGCCCTGGAGCCGCACGCGGGGCCGGGAATGCCGGGATCCCGGCTCCCGGCTGCCTCTCCGGCGGGGAAGGAGGTGTCGGCGCCGGGGCCTGCGGGAAACGTCCTCGTGTTGCAGCCTGGATGTGCCCAGGAGGAATTCCGGGCGGCCGCCAGCTCCGCTCCTCTCCTCCAGAGAGGGACGGACCGCTCCATCACCCTGCGCAGGCTGGAGACGCGCACACACAGCACTATGGCTGCAAATTACGGAACTGCTCCGTAATGCACCGTCTCATTCGCTGGGATTTGAAGACGACAATTGATTCCAAGGGAAGAGGAGAAAATACCATTTCATTATCTCACTGCACACAAACACATTTCACAGAAACAAACTGTAGAAAGGACACTGGAAATGCCAGAGTACAATGTAAGTTCGACCGGCAGCACTTCTCATCTGCTAAAGCTGGTCCTGAAATTCCTTCCTCCAAAACGATCAGTACATGATAGATATTACAGCTACACACACACCCCATCCCTCGTTTGAGAGGAACGAGAGGAAAATCAGCCATTTCCTTTCTGTTTTAAGAAATACTGTGCACATTCGGTCTGATTTCCCACTCCCCTGGACCTTGTGCAATGGCTCTACAAGGTGCAAACTCACAGTTAAAATGACAGTACTTAAACTAACTTTGTACCTGCTCTGGCAGTCATTTCACAATACATAAAACATAAAATAATACGGACAATGGCCTCTGTAACACACTGAAATAATTTTCCTCTATTTTAAAACTCTTGAGTTTCATTCAAGACAGAGCATCGTGCACACCAGGAAGAGATTCGTCAGGCCCTCGTCCAGGAACACCAAAACCTTTGGAACCCCAGGAGCTTTGGAAGAGCTGCGTGCCCGGGAAGGCGGCGAGGAGCTGGGGAGGCTCATCGCGTACCCCAGCGCCGAGGTAAGGAGATGCTCTTCGTTCATAACATCCTACTGTGACCATCAGAAAAAAGAAAGAAAGGGGCAAAACTGGAAACAACCTCGGCCTGGGCAGGGGGACTCCCAGCTCCGGGGCTCGGAGCGGCCGGCTCCTGCTCCCGGAGAGCTCCCCATGGCCAAGGCAGCCGGCGCAGCCAGGCTCCCGCTCCGGCTTCCCGCAGCCAGCGCTCCATGCACAGAACACTGAGAGCATCCTCAAGGGGGGCTGCATCCTCACCTCAAGGGGGGCTACAGCACCGCGGCTCAGCGCACGGAATGGGCATTCCCAACTTCCCATTCACGTGCATTCCCAACGCCCCCTGCACACGCATTCCCAACGCCCCCGTGCACACGCATCTGCTCAACAGGGACAAGTCCCTCCTAGCTAAACCAAATGCAAAACCTCTACTAGGAAGTGCATAGCCATGGAAGCAGGGAGCCCAGCTCTGCATGCAGGCTGACCATTCCCAACCATTTCCATCGCTAAAGGGACTTGCCAGAGAGTCGGAGGGGATAAAAGGTCCCAAAGCACCAAATCCAGGGCAAGGGGCCACTGCCGGGCACCTTCCTTTTTCTCTTCCTTTGCTGCCCATAGCAGAGGGTCACTGGGTGAGGGCTGGCACCAAACACGAGGCTCACGCACACTCAGCCTGGGCAGTGTCATGTCCCCTCCCCTGTCATGGGGGACAGGGAGCCACGAGACAGGCATCCTTGGAGAGAAGCACCAAAACGACCGGAGAACAGGAACCCGGGACTGCTGCTGCCAGAACACCCCAGCACCGGGGCTGTCCGCACCCGGCACTAGCTGCCCTGCGTTCAGGGAGCAAGAGTCTCCAAGGCCAGGCGAGACCCCACCACGGCAGGAAGGGCTGCTGGACCCACCACTTCCACGGTGCAGAGGAGAACTGGTCTGCAGCAAGGAAGTGCCAGGCGGGGCAGCAGGAAATGCCAGCGAGGAGCAAGGGAGCGCACCAGTGATCCCAGCACAGCAACGGCCCGCACGGCAAATCCCCCCGCTCCCAGGCAAATCCCCCACTCCCAGCCATGTCCCATCCTTCCCGGCCGAGGAGGGACGCCCAGGCGCATTCCCACCTCAGCAGGAACAGCCGGGGCAGCAGGAAGAGCAGGCCAGGAAGTCTCCAGGCACCGCACTAAATCACAGCCCATCCATCGGGTTTATTAGGCATTAAAATATTCATTGAACGGAGCCTTTTCAGCATCAGAAGCCCGTTGAAGAGGAGACTTTACACAAACCTTTCTCTGCCCCTTCCCTGCCCTCCACCACTTTGCCATTCAAAAGCTGCTAACTGGAGACAGTTACAAGTCTAATTGCTTTTTGAAAGTCCTGTTGCCACATTTGGGAAAGCAGAAACTTTGCGATTTAAAAGATTTCTCCACGGAATTACTTTTAGATGGGTTTTCTAGCTTCCCATTTCCTGCCTTTTGGGGGACCTGGTGACACAAAGTGCTATCTGAGGTGCCTCCCCCGTTCGACCCCACCTTTGCAGGACACACGGTGCCAGCCAGGAATTAATTTCCTTTGTGCAGGAACACACTGATCTGCTCTGTCTGTGGACTTTAATTGAAAAAAGTCCAGGCTGAAGCTAGAGCCTCTGACAGGCAAAGTTAGCACAAACCATTCCCAGCTTTTAATGAGATTTCTCATGGCAATATCCTTACAAGTGTTATGGGTTAATGTTATTAAAATGGCATATTTAATAACAAAAATAACAGGATTACTGAAGACTGCCACAACTTTTTGAGACTTGCATTTAGAAAAGCAAATCACATAAATCGTGCAGGGCTCAGCCAGGGTTCCCTCCCAGCTGCCTCAACTGCTATTATCGGTGCTTGAGACAACGTCCTTGTCATTAGTTTCCATGTCTGCTGATGCTGTGAAAACACAAGTCTTGCCAGGAAACTTCAGTCTTAACAGTGGTGACACAAAAATGCAAACTTAACACAGAAGCCTTTTTGAAGAGCCCTGATTCTCTGGAAAGCCCTTCCTTAAACAAGGTCAGTGTCGAGCAGAGTGGTGTAAGCGACGAAGACAGAATTCCCCGTTTCTTGCACCTTGAGGTCCTTGGTATACCTGAGGATTCCTCCACATCCTCTGCAGGTCACTTCCCAGTAGGCACACGAGATGGGAGCACGTTCCCTACGCGTGCTTCCCTGGGTCACCTCCCGAAGCCATCCCGGCCATCCCGGCGCTCCCAGTCCCGGGACAGGTGCCTGTGGGCCGAGCTCCAGCTCGCGGGTTTTTGCCACGTGGCTTCTCCTGCTCCTTCCCTCGCAGAGGTGTCTCAAAGGCCCCGGCTGCAGCCCGGCCTCTCCTCCCACTCACCTGATGCTTGTTCCCATGGTTGTTCCGATGGTTGTTCTGCACTACAGTGACTGCACGTTCCCTGACAGGAACAGCCTCATTAGCAGATCATTGGCTTTTCCATCTAATCTTGCCCACTTTACCAGGAAAGGGAAAGCATTTCAGAACAAAACCAGGACAAGTATCCAAAAGATGCATCTGCACATGAGCTCGGGCCATGCTCTGCACCGCCAGGCCCCTGCTTGACTGCCACTAACAGGATTTCTGTAACGTGCATCAGCCTGGTCTGCACCTTCCTTTCCATCAGTTACACGAACTCACAAGACGCAGCAACAGGGTGAACAGATTCACGTGCTCTGTCCTGCTCATGCAGCCAGTTCCACAGCAGCAGGAACCGTCCCGCGGCGCACAGCAAAGGGTGCTCATCCTTATTCTTATCCTTCCAAGGCAACGACAGCCGGCAAAAACCGAGCAGCCCGGCAAATGGGATCCTCTGGAAAGCAGACAATATGCTAATTCCCACTAAAATGCAAACGCTGCCATTCTCCCAGCACAATAATCCTTGCCTACAGTAACGCGAGTGCATCTGTTAGGCGCAGCGAAGGGAAGGACATTGTACTCTGCTCAGAGAGTCAAGCTAGTCTTTTGTTAAAACGTTTAGATTTTGTTAAAATGGGATGCTTGCATTGTGTGATTTGCAAAGGCTGCAGAATTAAGTCAGCCTGTAGATTTACCATAAAAATAAGCACATATGAATTGAAATCAGGCATTTCTGCTACCTAGAAAAGCAAAATGGCTTGTTTACCCTTTTATTTCAAACACAGGGCTTTTCTAAGAGCAGCTCCCGTGTTTCTCGGGACAGAGAAGAGGGGCTCAAGCCCCTCCGAGCTGGCTCCTGTTCCTCCGGCTGGGCCTCCTCCACAGCAGCAATGGGGCCCAACACGGGCTGCGCTGCCCCGGGCCGAGCCAGGGAGCCGGGCTCAGCCGTCCGGCAGCGCCTCGACCGCCTCGTCCCTCGCCGCGCTTCCCTCCGGCCGGCACCACGCTCCCGCTCGGAAACCTGCCGGGGCTTACGCCCAGCCTTAACCAAACCCAACTGCTGCAAAAAAGCCCGGTCCTCCTGGTTTAATAGGCTGCGGTTGTGAAGGCACAGAATAAGTTATGCAGCACCAGATCTTTGGAACTTCCCGTTTCTATCTGCTATTTCTCAGCAATTATTTCTGCATGAACTAATCCGTTCGTATTTCAGAGGAAAACCTTCTCCCACACTCACGGCCGGGAGGATTTCCGTGATAAAGCAGATCTGCAATTCGGAAACTAGCAGAGATCAGAAATGACTCCACTCCTTTCTCCTCAGCCCTATTTCCAGACGTGCCCGAGGACCTGTTTGGGATGAGCAGGCAGCCAGCGGTGCCAGGTCCGCTGCCGCACGTGGAGCGGCGCCTCGGGATGCGCTGGCTTTTCCCGCAGGCCACGCGGCGCATTCCAGGCTGGCATTCCAGGGAGCCCGGGCGCCGCTAGCCGGGTGTGAACAGCCCGTCCCCAGAGCCCCGGCCCTGTTCGCAGCGTCATCACCTCGGTAAACAGAACCAAATCTGCAATGAAATCAATGCAATTCTGTTTAGCCACTCCAGGGAAACGCCTGCAGAGCACTTAAAATTGTGAAATTTAATTAATTTTTCTTATTTATATTCCATTCAACGAGCTAAGATTCATTTTACCTCATTACATTTATTTAAACTTCTATAGTGGGGCTGATGGAGAATCACAGAAGATCAACTGGAAAACACTCACTGACTCCTAACTTTTACCACCTAGAGATACCATGAAAATTGCCCCAAATTTGTTTTCATCCATCTTAGAGGTCAAAAAGGGCAAAGCTGTTTTATTAATTAAGTGGGAAACGATGGCTAAGGAGGCGCAGCCTCCCTTTCCCGCTCACTGCGGCTGCATCCGCCGGTCACGTCTGCGTCCCGGCCGGCCCCGGGCAGGAGCGGAAGGACCGGCCGGCTGGCGAACGGGACCGACGCCGCCGCGAGACCCACGTCTCCTTAGCACTGCTGATGGCGACAAGAGCACCCAAGTGCTGCGGTTCCCTGGAATTTATATTTACATCCTGTTTTCCGCACTTGCAAAGCACGACTTATGCCTACATTACTCCTAATTTCCCAGATTAAGTGTAATAGCATTCTTAAATTATCTGAAGTGTGCTTTGCTGATGTGGAATTCACTCACTGCCTATTAAGTTCACAATTACATTAAGCAAACTGCTTAGGAGAAAAAACCTAACAAAATATCAGCCTTTTCCAAATGCCTTCAACTGCAGGGACTGCTCCAGAATTACTTCCTAACTAATCATCATCCTAAACATCTTCTGCAAGAAGACAGAAAATCCTGCACAGTGAATTCTACAAGAACCTACATTCACAGAGACCATGGAGGGTTTTCCTCCATCAACTTTCTTTGTTTGCATTCGATCTATTAGATTACAGAACACACCCGAGATGCTTCGGAGCCACGTGCCCCTGCAAGGAGGTGCAGCCCACTGCAAGCAGGTGAGAGCCCAGTGCAAGCAGGTGAGAACCCACTGCAAGCAGGTGAAGGCCCAGTGCAAGCCTGCTTCTCCTGCACTGATGCTTCCTGGAAGAGCAAGCCCTACTAGTTGCTTTAAAAAGCAGTTAAATACACTGTAAATTAAGGCTGACTTTCCTGACATTTATCTAGCAAACAGCTGGGCATGAACCAAAGGATCTGCCTCGTTTGTCTTTCCTCACCACTACACAAAGTATTTAATTAAGTTTTTGCTATTGTCAATATCTTGATATTACATTCAAAACATGGTTTCTTTTGGTTCACGCTACAGATTTTTTTTTCTTTTTTTGCAATCCAGGAGGCAGCAATGAAGGAGAACTGCTTTGCAATGAGCACCAGCTCGGTCACAGGAGCCTTGCAGGAGTGACGAGGGCTCGGGGCAGTCTGTGTCCCGGCAGCTTCACCAGGACAGAAGCTCCTGCCTCGCAGTTCGTCACGTCAAGGCCACTGCAGCAAGAGGAGCCTTACGGAGATGCTTCCACGCCCGTTCACACGAGGTTTGCACAGAGTTTGTCTCTCCATATCAGAAGCCGTAACTTATTTGCACAGAGCAGCCGAATCAAGATGCAGGAAGCCCCTTTACATCAGCCCACCACAATTTGCATTACTTTTCAATGCTGATGGCAGTAAAGAAACCACCACACCAGGAACCCCTACCTGCCGTCACTCCGCGTCTCCCTCGCGCCGCATCCCGGCCGGCAGCCGCTCCTCGCGGCGCGGAGCCCCCGAGCCCTGCCAGGGCCGGAGCCGCCGGGGGCTCCCGCGGCGCCTGAGCCGCCCCGGGCACCGAGGCAGCTGCCCAGCCGGCGCGGGGCGCAGAGCACGGGGTGCGGAGCATGGAGCACGGAGCGCAGGGCACGGAGCGCGGGCCCTTCCGCACACGCTGCCTGCCCAGCACCGGGAGATCACTGGTGCTCTTTAAGTGCGGTCTCCTGGCACGTGCCAACACAGACACGAGACTGAAAAGGAATTTTATGCTGAATATTAGCTCGAGTCGGAAGTTATCACTTTAATAACTATAAACATTCATTTGCTTGCTTCATTACACAGCATTAAAGCTGGGCAGATCATTTACTACAGCCTTGTTAAAACTACTCAGTATTCCTAGTGAGGTTTTTCCCACTGCTAGAGTATCGGATACACGCAAAACCGCAGCTTCCTGGGTGGATGAGGGTCGTATTTCCATTTTGAATAGTTGGGAATTGCTCACTTCATTTTCCACAAACACTGTTTCCTGATCCCCGAGAATCCCCAGCTCCAGTGGACACATGGGGAGATGATCGCGGGGCAGAGTCCTGCCGACCGGAGCGTCAAGGGAAGAAAACTCCAGGTAAACAAGTTCCCCTTTTTCCCCTCACACAGTAGTTTTATTGCAATCTGTTTATTGCAATATATTTATTGCATGCCCCCAAGCGCCGAGATACCCTCTGCGCACCCCGCGCTGGCAGGGAAGGTCTCCAAGGCGGTGCTTGCTCTGGATATGTTTTAGGAGGCGTTGCCATCCCCGCCGGGACAGCCCGGGTGGCTCCGGCCTCGGGAAGATCCCGGCATTTCCAGCGCCGCGATTCCCGAGCATCCCGGCGCGCCGGGGCCGCCGCTGCGTCTCCAGAAAGCGCCGTGCAAACAACTGAGTAATTGTTGTCAGGAAAGTGTGTTTTCTATCAGCAGAGCCGCCTAATGAAGCAAACTGACAGACACACGGAGGGCCAGCCGGAAAAATCCTGGCACCGGGAGCTCTTCTAACGCACAACGCTGCTCGGCGGTTTAAGTTACCGATAGGAAAAATACTTAGTCACTTCCCAGCTGTTCTGCGGCAGGCTAAAACATTAGATTTAAACCATTAAATAATTCTGAAAGCAAAAGAACAGGTGGCAAATGGTTTATATGGCAGATGGTGCCTTTTTTAATACTTGTACTTGCTGCTAATTTACAGAGTCCGTTACTGCAGTCTCGTATTTTACCTTTTCTCACTTGAATAATTCGGAAATTGTATGCAAAAGTATAAAAATAAATACCACAACTCCGGAAAGTTAACTCACAACTTTGGTTATACGGATTCCGTAGCCCTAGGAGTGGCTTTAGGGACGGCCAGGCGGCCGGTGCCCGAGCTCGGGCACTGTTTTCACCACGGACGCCCTCGTTACCAGCCCGGAGCTGCGGCTCGGGCTCCGGGCCGGCTCCGCTGGGCCGGGCGCAGCCGGAGCCGCTCGCGCCACGCTGAGAGCCTCGCTCCCGGGCTCAGCCCCTAGGCCGAACCTGGCACCGAAACTACGGTAATGGCAAGATTAAATATTAACATATTTAAATATTAAAGGGAATGCTCTGCCTGGCACACGCGTAAGCAGATGAACCAAGGAATGAAAACAGCAACAAAAGGAAGAAATCCCTTTTCTAATTCCCTGCTCTGCAACACTACAAACGGAATAAAGCTCAGAAAACCCCTCGCCTCCCGTTGCACCAGGACGATTCCCACCCCATGGGATGATTCCTGCCCCATGGGACAATTCCCGCCCTGCAGGACAATTCCCGCCCCACAGGACCATTCCTGCCCCACGGGACGATTCCCACTCCCGGACAGCTCTGCCTGGCGCCAAAGCCGGACTCGCGGTCCCGCCGCGGGGCTCTCACCTGCCCTCCTTCCCTTATTGCCCCTTATTGCTCCGAGGGCGCAGGGACACAGCAAAGCCCAGCCTAGGCACTCGGCGCCCCATTCCGAAGGCCAATTTGCTCTTTGCACGTGTCCGTGGTGACTGTGGGAGAAGAGCATTCCTCATACTTATTCCAATTACACCGTGCACTTACCCAGACTGAAATCACGCTGATGGTCAAACCATTTTATAGGCTGGAAACAATTGCCTTCAACGGCATGAAGAGGGGACGAACACAAACACAAATCACAGCTCCACTGCTCTAATTTCCACCCCTACAGAAGCCGAGGCCGGGCAGCACCAGCTTGTTCAGCTCCCTGGCCAGGGCTGAAACCAAAGGGAGCTTCTCGTTTCCAAAGGCCGAAAATCTCAGCGTTTCCCACGGGAGCGCAGCAGCACCAGGAGCAGCACGGCGACTCCCTCCTCACCTCCCAGCTCACCCGGTCACTGACTCTTACCAGCTCGGCACTTAGTCCATCACGATGAACTTATCACCACGTTACTGACCGAGCAAAGCCAGGGCGCCGAACTGCAAAGCTGCTCTGCAATCATTCTAAAAAGCCTCTTTACGAACAAATATGCAGCCAGCTATAACATTATCGATCACGCAAATTCCACCCACGCTGCAATTAGAGCTAAAGCCTTGCACAAGCTGCTGCTGTAATCGCTATCTCCCATCTAATCAATTAACAGTTCATAATTAGGCACAGACATGCTTACTGTTACAGATAACAATATGCATGTAGATATAAGATGTAAATAATCAACTCTTCTGCTTCTTAAACTCATTCATACTAGTGAGCACTGCCTTACATAAACTTCAGACATGGAGAACATGAGAAGTTCATTAATTACCATGTTACTTTATAAATCTTATATGAAACAAGAAAAATGCAAGTGGCCCCAGGGTCCGCAGATTATGTTCTTTCAAAGATTTATGTTTTTGAGAACAATAAGTCATCCTTCATAAATGCCAACACGATGATGTTTTTAACTCAAAGGCAGACAGGGCTGTAAAACACATTCTACACTTGGGATTATCTGTGCATTAGATTACCTTTGCTCATGCCTTCCCAATCATCAACTCCTGCAATATAGCAAAGTAATTTTGTTTCGACAGCAGAGAGCTGCCTTTGACCAGCTGACCATTTTTTTCCTGTCGGATCAGTTAAATCCAACTTCAGCATCTTGTCTGCACTGCATTCCAACAGCGGAGACCCCAGGCAGCCACAGGCAGCAGCAGCACGTGCAGGGAAATCCTATATAATGTTTCTGCGAAGGACTGCAGTGCTGTGTTCTCAGCTACAGCTCTTTCCATTCACGGCCATTGAAATCCTGCCTCGTTCTCTAGAATTTATGAAAACTCCGTGTCTTTTGAGCAGGCAGCTACGCTGGCGTTTCCGTGAGCACGGCCTGGAAGCCGGGGCTCTTCCCAGGCCTGCCGACCATCCCAGCTCCTCAGCTGGAAGACTGAATGTAGTTGGAAGCTAAGGAAGCTTTTCAGCAACCTCGTCTTGACAGAGATCATCTAAAGTGCACGTCTTAAAGATCATCTAAAGTGAACGGCTTAAACTCCGTTTCACTACTGCACAGTAAAAAGTAATTTCATGGAAACACTTTACAGCAGTCTTCGCAAAGCTACGGGGACTTGATGTTTCGCAGAGAAAAATGTTTAGGTGAACGTCAGATTTATTTTACACATATTGGGCACGTTCAGGCTTTCTGTTTTTTCAGAAGCTGCTATACATTGCACGGGAGAAGCCCCCAGATCCGTGCAGTACACTGTGAGCGCCTGCCAAGAGGGTGACTGCTCAGGCGCTCCAGCCCGGGACGTGATAGTCTATATCCTGCACCCGCTCCAGGGGAAGCGGCAATTATCACGGCCCGACACGTTCATCACTGCAAACCGAGCCACTTATCTACGCGCCAGAGCTCCCCATATTATAATATTCCATCATGTCTAACACAATCCATGCAGCACTTGCTATTGCACTTGTAAATCAAAAATCCTGCGGCTGCTTCTCCCCAGAAGGTGGGAGCATTTGAACTCAGGGAAGATCCGTCTGGACAGACGTGGCCGGCACGTCTTCTTCTCCAGAACCCATGAGATTGGCTCTTCCCATTCGGGATTCTCCTCTAAGCCGCTTACTGATGGGATGCAGAACATCTCAGTGGATCCAGCGAGAACCCTGTGGGCAGCCCACCAAGAGCTGCTCCTAAGCTTTGCTCCTGGACATAAGTACACGCCTCTCTCCACCTGTCTGAACGGTTTATACCTTCATCTGAACGGGTTGCTTTGCTCCATCTCCTTCAAACTCCCAAGTCTGAATCAACACAGGTAACAGCTGCTTCTGCCTGTACTTTCCTGGAGCCCCTCACCGAACACTTCTGATGGTGGTAGCTCAACACAATAATAGTTACTGGGATATGTTGTCACCTGAGGATGTAATTTAAACACCTAAAACCATAGCTGCATGCTTTCCACAAATTTCTATCTCATTATTTTACTATCTTGCACTTCAAATACCAAAAGAAGATAGAAAAATGCACTCATATAGTAACTTCTAACAAAACTGGTAAATTATAATTCTAAAATAGCATCATAAGCAACTCATTTCATATCTGTCCATGCAAATAAAAACTGAAAGCTCATATGGTGCAAACAGAGTTTTGAATGCATTTTTAGGACACATTTCGGAGGATGCTTCTAAGTAGCATGAGGAAGCAGAGCTTGGAGCCCTGACGGCGGCAGCGCAGTGCCCACAACGGGGTGCTTCACAGCGGCACCCGATGTGCACTGGACTTTGTCATACGGGCTCTAAGTCACCTTCTGGAGATGACTGTGGGCAGAACTGAGGTCAGAGTTGATAGTCTTTTGTCAAATATTTCTTAAGAAATAATTATTAGAACTGATTATTTCTTAAGAATAGCAACAGAAATGATAGCTGCTTAATTATTACTCTTGATATTCTACATCTTCATTAATAAGAAAAATCTTGAAAAAACAACTTCACAGTGAATTTCATTGAATCGAGAGGGAAGTTACGAAGATCAGGAATTTTTCATCGAGCTCACAGGAGGATGGCTTTAGCATGAGATGCCTAGGGGACAATTACGAAGCCGTCTCCCAGCTGCTCTTGTGCTTGGAGGAATATAATGAACGAAGTCATTTTTAAAATCACAGCGCAGCAGGTGTCGCAGGAGGTGTCACATGCAAGGGTGTCCCGAGCGCGCGCGGCTCGTACCTGGCAGCGGCGCGGCGAGCAGCGGGACGCGCAGCGGGGCCAGGGCGAGCAGGCGGCAGGGCCGGGCGCCGGCTCCCCGCGCCGGCTCCGGCTCCACGGAGAGCAGCGCGGCCGCGGGCAGCGCCAGCGCGGCGGCAGCGCCGGCCGCCTTCGCGCCGCTCCGGCAGCCACCTGCAGCACCAAGGGACACACAGGCCTTCAGTATCAACAAACCGCTTGTGGGGAACGTTTATCAGCATGCTGAACTTGAAAACAAGAACAAACAAAAGCATTTGCATTTTTTCACCCGGCCTCCACCTTCGGCATCTCCACCTCGGTGAGACACTGGCTATTTTAAAAAATTTTCAAAGGGCTGAAAATCACATAAAATTCCGTGCGGGAAACACACACCAGCACGGCTGATGGGCAGCTTTCCTAAGAGCTGGTCCCTGCGCTCCCGGGAGCCATTTGCTCAGCGCAGCTTCCCTCCTGCAAGAGCCCGTCCCCTTCCAGCACTCCCACGCTAAAAACCCAACTTTGGAGTTAGTGTTTCTTGAGAGATAAAAACATCCATTAAAGCATCCATAATCTTGAGAGATGAAAACACACATGCAAGCGTATCACTGTAACCTAGAGGGAAAAACAGAAGAAACAGTATGCAGGTCATTTATGAGCTGTGTAGAGTTACCATGAGTAGAGCTACTCCGTGTAGAGTTACCATGTTGAAATGAAAAAATCTGCAGATTTTTCAAAAAAAGCCAAATATCTGAATGCTTTGGAAGTCATTTTCAATCTCATGGCTCCCTAACCTTGCCTGAAAAGCATTACTCTCTTTTCACCTAAATATAAGTTGTCTGATTGCAAATACTTTTCTTTTTGTCTAATGTTAAGTGTTATATATCAGACTGCTTTCCTACAATAAGAAGCATGCAAATACTTGAGTTCAGAGTTGTATGTACTAGCAACCCTCCCCTAGAAAACATTTTACACAGGAAACTTCTAGGATTTCAAATGAAACTCCTCAGTCTGGCAAACCCAGGCTTGAGGGCACTTTTCACGGTGTAAGGGTCACCTCGAGGTGCTGCGAGCTCAGGAGGCCTTCCGAGCTCAACCAGGGCTAAGTACGTTAAATAAACAAGAAATGAGTAGCAAAAATCTTAAGAAGAAAACCTAATTTGACAAACACCAGCTGTTGCTCTCTCTCTGCGCTGAGCGATGTATTCCAAAATTAAGCAATCATTAGCTTATTATGTCATTTAGCAAATGTTTGGAGTGCGCGCGGATCCTGCAGGCGAGCGGAGCCAACTGGTGCTCCTGCAGCACGCGCCGCGCGGGGCACCGCGCTGGGCACCGCGGGGCTCCCCTTCCCTTCCAAACCAAACCAAGCCACGTCTCCGGGCGTTTCGGTGGCGAAAACAGACGGGCCGGCGGTTCTTGGAAAGGAAGGGGCTTTGGTTAAGCTGCCACAGGGCCCGTGAGGCTACGTGCATGGTGCAACTGATGGCTGCTTTGCTCCTAACCCCCCAAACAATTATTATTATTTGCCAGCAAAACAAGCCCTCTGCATTAACCGCACAGAAGGCTGATGTTTCCAGTAAGCATCACCACAAACTCCTATTATTTCCACTGTATCTCTCAGCTCCAAACACAATTCCTAAAACACCTGCCCAGGTGCTAACCCAACAGGCAGCCAGGCCAGTGAAACTCCTGCTGACAAACTGTGCTGCAGCTTTGGTCCTGCAGCCAGGTGCAGAGGAAAAAGAGGTTATCCTACCAGAGCCCAATGTTAAAATAAATAAATAAATACAAGGGGAAGGGAAGGGAAGGGAAGGGAAGGGAAGGGAAGGGAAGGGACAGGAAGGGAAGGGAAGGGAAGGGAAGGGAAGGGACGGGAAAGGAAAG
>JAVCKT010003333.1:0-21259 GCA_032273925.1 Rhynchotus rufescens | reverse complement strand
ACTCTTCTCTTTCCAAAGTATAAAAATAAACATGTATTGCTCTATGTGCCTCACTACATTTTATTTACATTCAACTTCATTTCCTAATTCATTGCTCAGTCAATTAGTCTTGTAAAGCAGATCTGCTGTCCTTAGCAAGTAGCCCTTGTCAAAGCTGTCCTTAGCAAGTGGCCTTGTCAAAGGTCCAATCCTCCTTGGGGTCTGCTGAAACACATAATCCCTCTGTCTTGCCATGTTTACACAGCCACCTCTGCAGTCATCTGGGTAGCACATAGCTAAGGTGTTTTAATAGTGAGGAGCGAAAATGTAGACTGAAACCCAAAAGCTGACCCTGCACAGCAAACAGCCTTGCAAGATGTTTTATTTCCCTGGAATTATGCTGCTCATACACAGTCTAGAGAGATTTTTAAATTGCTATTTCTTGTGTTACCACCATTCAAGTTGCAGATCGTCAACAGTGTGAGGGCATGAAAACTGCACTGCTGATGGATGAGCACAGTGCATTGAATGTTGGCTATTCACCTGTGGCTATGGAGAGACTTATGAGCCAGGCTTGCAAGACAAAGACCAGATTGTTTACTTTCAGAGTGAAAATAATTCGATGTTATTTTTAACAAGTGACTATGTAATATTATTTAGCTTTTCTGTCAATGTCATACCCCACCAAAAATCAGTTTACCAAAAGAAGTTGAATAAAATCAATTTTATGTGATGTTTTGAATGTCATGTAGGCAGTCACTTGAACACACCATTAAGTGTCAGCTCTTGTTTAAGCGGGGATTTGAGTACATCATAGCAACTGATTATACGCTTGGGTTAGTCAATTTGTGGACAGAAAATCCACGCAAAGATATATGAAGCAAATGGGGTAAGTAATTGAGTTCCCATTCTTGCTAGATCACACATAAGGTCACTATAAGAAAAAATAGGGTCACTTTCACATAAAGTATATTTAATAATATCACTAAAAAGCTTAAGAGCTTATTTGATTAAAGATAACTTCTAGAGAAGTGATGCTATGAAAGTGATTTCCAAATATAGTTACAAGATAACCTTTACTGCACTGCCTTTATGGTTATCAATTAAAATACATGTCCCCATGAAATTTAATCTGTCAGTTATAATACCTTTGTAAATCTTAATGTTCTCCCACATGTAGCTCAAGAACTAGTTCATGACGTAAAAGGGGGAGATACTTCTTCCCTTTAAGGAAGTACTGGATATGTCACAGACATGCCAGTTATAAATAAATACAAATTCTCATTCATTCTCCATACAAATAGGTATACATATGCATGAAAAAAAAAGTTAATAGAAATCTTTGAATATTTTTTAGATATGCTGCTTTTACAGTGCTGCCTTATTTTGGCAGCACATTATTAACTGCCTTATTTTGGGCAATATGACTTCAACAATGAACACATATTCCTTCAGCAAATACCAAAAATTCAGCATAAACCAGGCAAACAAGAATTCCTGAAGTTTAGTCAGATGGAAGCAAGACAGATAAATGAACAAGAAAAGTAATGATCACAATTTGCTTCAGTTTATTTTCAGGCAGTAGTGTCATGAGCAAGCCAAACATAATTCTTACAATTCTTACAGCACTGGTAACAGCCTGTAAGTATTTTGAAGGATTCAGTTTCTAATTTCCTTTGGCCTAATTAATGCATTTCAGCCCTTGAGCGAATCTCAACTTCCCAGCCCCTACATTTCCTAGCCCCACACACTTCAGATCAGGCTGCCCTGCATGTACCTCATTGCAGCTCTTTCTGTTGACTGTGAGTGTATCCAGTAACAGAAATGTGGGTGACATGGTGGTACTGTCCAGCACTGTCTTCATTAATCCTTCCCGTGTCACACAACGTCAGGGAGTTACCATCAGTTTTCCCAAGCTAACAAAAGATAATCCTCAGAAATACCTCAGGACAAAACCTTTGGGAAGATTCAGTATACTATGGAAAATGTGCTTGCTGAGAGAGCTGCAAAGCAGAGCACCTGACTATACTGCTTCAATCTCATGGCCCCTTTCATTATTATTGTATTTTAATAACCTGAGTAGTGTTTTGCTTTCTCCTGATGCATAATCAGCCCATGCATTAAACTAACCATGTTCCAAAGTGCTGGGGTGGACATTCCCTTTCCAAGAGATATGTCTTGGACAAGCCATATTGTTGATTAAGACTATGTATGTTATCCAAACATAATCAAGCATGGTTTTGGTTTGGTGAATTGCTCAACATCAGAATCACAAATTCTATGCGATCGTTTCTCCACAATAATACAGATACCTCAGGTAAATGTCACTGTTAATATAGTACTTTTCCTGTCCATACATGCCTCTGCAGAATTATTAAGTCTTCTTCCCTTGGAGATCCTCTGGCTGCTGCTAACAGGTATCAACCAACAAGTCTGAGCTCCTCCAAATGCCAGGCAAACATAAAGCAATTGTGGTGCATTTCACAAATGCATCAGTCAGTCACCTCTCAAGGCTGCAATTTTTGAATCTGAAGGAGAACTTCCAACCTATCTTACTTCTTGCTCTCTGTGTCCTTTGTCAGGCTCAGGATCTGCCTGAGCAGAAGGGTGGTGAAGTGTCCGTCCCAGAGTGAGTCTGCTCCTCCTTGCCTTCCTCCTGGGAAAAATCAGCTGATTTACAGTAAAGATTATTTCACTTCAGTACAGCTGTCCCATATGACTCAAGAGATATCCTGGTGCTGCTCGTGACACACCAGGCAATAGTGAACTGACGGTGCATTTTTTTTTATTAACATATTACTTGATGGCTTCAGATTCCAGGCACTTCCATCTGGGGATCTTTTTTTAGAATATTCCTTCCCATTATAAGAATTTATTTTCTAATAATACAAAATGTCAGTCAATTATGTTATGCCTCCTTTTTATATCAAACTCCCTAGTAAAATGTTCATACCAAAATATCACCTCAATCATAAATTTAACTTATCTCCTTTTCAGTTCAGTAGGAATGTACTGACTCGATCCCATATGCTTTGGAATAAAGCAGTGCACAAATGCATCTGTTCAGTATCCTGTTTGATTCTGCTGTTCTGATTTTTCAGTTGAAATTGATTACCTTGCATCCAGCAATTTAGGATCAATCTTTCTGACATTGTAGGGTCTCCACAGATAGAGATATTGATGCTTTAACTTGTTAGTTTGACATTTTGTTTGCTATTAAACAAGGAGAAAAAAAAAGATATTTGAATGCCAGAGTTCATCCGAGTAGTCATTTATGAAGCAGTCATGGACAAGCTAGACCATAAGCATGACTGCTTTATGTAGCAGTAAGATTTATTGCTTTTAATCTTGCATTTAGGGGCCTGATCTTTCACTTCCCATTGTCTTTAATTTTAACAATAGGGAAAAATGTGATGTGATTTGCAAGTAAAATCTTATAATAATGAATATTGAACAAGATAAGAAAGAAGCTTTCCAGGATCTGAGCAATTTCTGTTTCTTGGCCTCATATTCTATTGATTGAATAATATGTCATTTGGAATATGAATCAAGACTAAAATTAGTCTTGGTAACAGAGAAGATAACAACTGCTATTGAACAACTTTTTCTCTGAGGTTGGGAGAACTAGTGTTCCATATGCTTCAACATTTAAACTTTTGCTGATGTAAACATCTTTATTTCTGCTTATGGCTTCGACTGCAGGGCCTACAGATCCCAAACACACTTGTCCCTGAATGTGCGCCCCGGCTCTGCTGCTCTCCTGCTCCCTGACACGGGCGGTGGCTATCCAGTTGTTTGGACGTCAGGAAAAAATGGTGTCAAATGAGGAAGTGACGATTCTGTATCAGACACGATTGGCAGCGAAGGGGCTTTCTGCCCCCGGCCCTGCTTCACACCAGCAAAGGCAGAAGGAGGCTGTTTGCTCAGGGCAGTGTGACACTTGCTGTCACAGAGGACAGAGAGCCGCCCCTGTCACCACTGTCTGTAACACCCAGCAGCTGGAGGAGCCAGAGCCAACAGCAAGAAGTTCAAGCTCAGGATATATTTTCAGGTAGTGGCAGCAGGGACACTTCATCTATAATGATTTGGTCCCGTGGTTTATTACTCTCCCTGTTTAAAACAAAGGATTTACTTCTAATCTGTTAATTTTGCTGAGCTTCAGCCTCTTGTCTTTGCTCCACAGCCTTGGATGTGGAGAGGATGCAGACCTGCCTTCCATTCGTGCAGCTGGTGGCTGCTCATTCCCAGGAAAAAATCCCAGGCCTCTAGAACAATCTTCATCCGCACAATATCTCTGATGTAAAGCAGATGCCAGTGCTAAATTTAAGATGACAGAAAGGCAGAAAGGCAGATAGAAAATAAAGGAGGCTAGCTAATTGCATGTCATACACAGGGTTTTAAAAATGTCAATGTGTTTTATTTGGCATTTCTGCTCATAATCAGACTGCCATTTGGAGGATGGAGTGGGGGGCAAGGGAAAGGAATGTCACCTATCGTCTTCAAAAACTTAAATCCAGCTAAAGTAGAACTTAATTATCTCCCACGGGGCAATTAGTAATTCATAGCAATCACTAATTCCAATAAAATATGTAAATACAGTAAGGATAAAAATCTTCCCGTCAATAAAGAAGTTGAATCTTTAAAAGTTCACACTAAACCAGAGGGAATCGCTCCTGACATAGCCCATTCAAATTCGCAGGTTGTTAAAGCTGTGGTTTTGCATTAAAGTCTGGTCAAGAATTAAAGTCATGGTCTGCTCTTTCCCTGCCATCCTCCTGGACACATAATGTCGATTAGCTGAAGGGCTTGCAAGGTTTTCACTCCTTGTGTGCCCTCATGTCAGTTCTGCGGGCACATCTGGTAGTGTTATGCTTCACTAATACTAAACGGTAGTGTATAAATGGCTTAGAAACAAATGGAGGAATATTATTAACCAATATGAAACTCCATCAGTCATGTTTAGGTAGTTTTAAAGTAATAGCTATTGTCATTCTAATTAGAAGAGAAGGTGGACCATTAATAGTATCTAGCAGGAAACTGTAAATAGTTCATCTTCAGGGATATGCTTTGTCCATTGATTTTGTATAATAATGCTGAATATACTCATAATTGAATGGTTTTAACAAGATATTAGGCTATTTTTTAAAGATATTTATTTTCAAGAGGTAACTTAAGTACATTCAATGCATTTGTCATGCAGGTTATTTTACTTCTTCTAGTTCATTCCTGTGTAGTAAAAGATCAAGAATATTTGTTTTATTTACCAACAAGATGGTTCTGACTGCTGGGTAAGGTCTCGGAGAAACAATGCAGTAGATGGCATCTTTTTTAGTTTTTGTATTGATCTAACATCTTCGGAGTGAAAAAAAATCACAGAATATAAAGCTTGTGGGCATTTATGTCCACTAGCTGCTGTCTGATTGCCAGTATCTATAAAATATAGTTGAGTAATAAGGCTCTTGCATAGAGATAAACTGCTTCACAAATGCAATAAAAGATTAGTGCCACTTAGCTGCTAGCAAGCAGGAGGCTGTGCAGCTTCCCAGGGATCAATTAATGAATCTTCTTGAATGGCTGTATATTACCACAAAGTATAGAAGCTGTTTAAGGGAAAAAAAGTGTCAGAGAAATGCACTGAAAATTTATTCTGATAGTGTTTGACATAGAGGGGTTCACTTAGTTAAAATCACTGAACAGATGAGAACAGGAATTTGAACAAAAACGCAAAGTGGTGAGCTAAGATCAATAGCAACCCATAAGTTGCTATTGACCCTTAAGTTGCAACCCATAAGAGGTAAGATCAATAGCAACCCTGTGCTTACCTCCCTTCTGTTCCTCAACTAAATCCAGTCTAGAGAAAGAACTAGTGGAGAAAGTGGAGTTCCTCTACTACCAATAACAACACAGGAGTACAATGACTACTTCTGGCTGCAATAATTGACTTTCTTATTTTTATTTTTAAAGTGTTTGTAAAGATTAACTAATAAAATCCATACCTTCCCATCATGCACAGCCAAAGTCTTTTTAAACATTTTCTAGAGCTCCGAGGGAGAATTCCTATGTATTTTGGCAAAGTCTCAGAGCCTTGGCAAACCGTATGGCAGTTTTCACAAAACATCGTATTAAGGTGCAAGATGTCTCTGTACACACAGGCTGCAGTTTGCTTTTATGAACTGCCTGTCTCCTTAGGGCTTAGGAGGAACTTCCAGGACTCCCAGGGACAAAGTGTGGGATTGCCCGGGCTGCTGTGGAGCTTCCAAGCTCGCTGCTACAGCCTGTCCGTGCCAGTACCCGTGGCCACCATCCTGGTGGCTGCTGGTGTGCAGAAAGGAAGGGCTGATCAACAAAGCAGCAGTTACTGCCAAAAGCTTCTTGAGATGCTGAAAATAACCCAACCTGCAGCAGCATCAAACCAAATACATGGATGGTATTGCTCTGGTTTTCTCTCCTTCTAAAGTAGACCCTCTCCATCTGGGAGAAAAATGAGATTTACTGTGAAAAATCTTTGCCAGCTATGCTCTAGCTTCTTCTGCTTACCTCCTGTTCTTGACTTAACAATACAGAGAAATGGCATGATATAAAATGTTATTTTTTTATTGTGTTTTTTTTTTCTTTTTTGGTAGGATCTGAAGCAAAGAGTGAGAACTGAGAAATACCTGGGAAGGATCCCAGAGAGGCTGAAGCATGAGATAATTTAGGGAAATTCAAAAAAAGTCTGGAGCCATTTTAAAGCAGATGGAGGCCAAATGCAAGTAAATGTCTATTTTTGAAATGATACCATGACAGCAGATCACTATTACACATGTGCAATAGCTGTGACATCAAAGTAAAGACTTCTTGCTCAAGAGGGTATCTATTTAACAACATAATTTAAGTGATTAAATTCCTGTACTGCATGAAAGCCTGTTTAAATATGCTGAGATAGAGAACGTGTGTACCAGTGCAATGACACTAAATGTTATGCATCAAATGCCCTCTACCAACGCCCATGTAGAAAGCATTTAGACTTGTACCATTTTAACTAGAGAGAACAAAAAAAAAAAGAAGCGGAAAAAAAAGAAGATTTGTGAAGGGGCAATGTTGCTGATGAGCTGGAGGAGGTGATGGTCCCTAAGACAAGGCAGCGAGGCCTCCTGCCTCTCTGCAATTCAAGATGAGGACACAGCCCAGAAGACCACTCTGTAAGGTATTTATGATTAGGCAAGGAGCGATAGCACAAAGCACATTTCTTGCAGATTTTTTTTACCATTTACCTTTCTTCCCACCCACACAGAAATTGGAGAATGATGCTTTCCACTCGTGCACCATAAACCATTTTCACTTATTTCTTTTTATCTCAGTGAATCTTCAAGTACTTTAAGCAGCACAGAGGACAGAAAGCACACTTCACCACTATAATTATAATGTACCTGCATCAGAAGAGGGACTTGGATTTAATTGCTTTAAAGAAAGAAAAGCATCCAATAGGAGACAAGGGAATTATAAATCTATTATTTGGAGTCACTCCATGATAATAAATCAATGGCTGCATCCCTTAGTTCCATTTTCAGCCTCTCTGAACTTCTTGGTATCCCATAATTGCTTTGATTCTCCTATTGATTTTTACAGCTTGCAGGGGTCAGCAGGGTTACAGGGAAGCTGTGTCTCTCCTTAGTCCATTGTCTCTTACCACCCACCATATAATTGGCCTCCTGTTACCTTTTAAAATGCTATCTTACTCTCAACCTTTGAAACAAGGTACTAAAAATCAGCATTAAGCACATAAGACACTCATTGACAGTAAAATGCTTGATTTTTTAAAATAGTTTGAAGGCAGTAAAATATTGCAGGATTTTTTTTTAAGTAGGCATTTTGGCACAGCTAAGTTTTATTTATATATTCTAATATTTCTGTTGGAATGAAGTCAGTATTGTTGTCTGAATTTTATGTAATAGTAGATATATGATAATGTCCTTCCCCTCCATCATCGTCATCACCTGCAAGGGTTGCTAATAGACATTATGAGAGTCTCTCTTGACTATAGAAGCACTAATAGATGCTATTCTGATTCTGTCCATCACAACAAATTATAATAATTTACCGAACAGCCTTAGAGAGGTAGGGACAAAGCAGAGATTAACAATTGAAATAGGTCAGTGGTGATTAAAACACTTGTGGTTAGCAGCTGCCTGTAAATTGCTAGAAATGCGTATTTATATAAACAAGGTTTTCGTTTAATGGAAGGGGTTTTCACGCTGGTTGGGGGATTTTGCTGAGCTTTTTCTGATTTGTGTATATCTACCAGTAAATGGAGAACTACAGCTGCTGTATGATCATTTTTCCTCTTTCCTCTGTCTTAGGCTGAAAGAGCTGCTTTATGGCATGTGTATGACTAGGTCTCCCTTAGTAACAAAATGATTAAATTACTCAGATAAATTGTGCTCTTAAGAGGAGTTTCAAATATAGACACTTGGTTTCTTTTTATGTGGTTTTTGAGGGCCTTCTACAGGTATTTTGAGGTTTATAGGAAACTTGTCTTTTAAAAAAATCTGCTTGGCCTTCAGATCTTTGATTTATGTCACATAGCGAGAACAAAATTAGTTTGAACCGCCCCTCACTTTGAAATTGTTCTTTATCTCTGAGGATACACAGATTGGGGATGCTGCAAGGTAAGTTTTGCTCCTGGTGGGTCTGCTTTTTGAATTGCTCTAAGTATTTTCCAAAGAGAGATAAGATGAAACTCATAGGGAAAATTTCCAGGAAAAGCAAAGAGAATAGTATTAGAGAACATTATTACTCTCAGAGTGTTTTTCTTCACTTAAAAAAGACACCCATTTTGCCCTTCCTGTATAAAAAGCAAATGCTCGCAGATCTTGTATAGGAAGGCACTGCTAGCCTGTATAGCACACTATTATAGCCTGAGAGAGAAATATCCTCTAGGATATTTTTTTTCTGACAAAATCCAGTTTTCAATATCTGCTGCCATGATGATGCACTAATAACCTAACTTTTTTTTCCTATGAGAAAATTTTATATGACAAAGAAGAATTTTTATATGACGTAAAAGAAGTCTTACCTCCATGTATTGAGCATTGCCAGTTAAGTTATCAAATATAACAGTACTGTTGTCATAGTAATATATTAGAAATGATGTTTGTTACCTTTTATAGACCAACCACTTCACTTGACTGCATTCTGTAAGTATCAACTGGATAGGCCTGTCAATTGGATAAAGTGTGTATCCCTAATATTATGTGGCAATTAATAACTCAAATTTGTTTACTAGAATTTCTTTAAGACTGCGTGTTTTTCTGAAAAAAAAAAAACATCTGGATGCAAGTTTGTAGCTATGTTACATAAGAAGTCATAACCAAATGATCACGAATAAATGGCCTCTGAAATTTACAGCTTTATTAGCAAATTACTATCTAGACAGATTGGAAACTCTTCAGAGATGTCTAGGGGAATCTGGCATACATCCACCATTCATTTTAATTCCCCTGGACAACTTTGCAAAGCCTTGACTTATAATTCTTGAAAAGCTAATTTTCTGAGCCATTCCATTTTGATCTTTAGTCTGGCAATGGTTATACTATGGAAAATAACAGAGATTACTATTATGGATTTCTATATCATAATCTGTTTTGGGTTCTTTACTGTTGATGAAACCAGCACTTGCTGCGAGCCTTCTGCTGGTGCACATGTGGCACCCACCTAAGTTCAGAGAGTTGTAGTAGCTCTGTTTTCCTATTGTCAGGAACTGTCTTTTTTCATTCCTCACGGTTAATGACATGGGGAGACAACTGTGTTATAATGATCCTTTTCTTTGTTTTGGTTTCTTTTCTTTTTCTTCTGTGTTCAATGATGTAATATATCAGTGATATACCAGGTGATAAAGCACTAAAGCCATCGTTCTTGCTCTTTGATTTGTGCTACAGCCTTCCGTTCCTTATCATTGATTAATGATTCTTATAGACTTTTGCCTTTGACTTCTTTATTTTCCCATTCTTCATATTTTATGATGCATGTAGACTTCTGTGATAAAGACTCATCAAAGTCAGCATCATTCTACACCTATTTCTTTCCTAAAGATCACACTTTCTGGCTGCTTCTCTGTTTGGCCCTTTCAGGACCATGTGCTCATGCTGTCTTTCTCACTGATACCTTGCTTTCTGTTGGCTGTAATTTATGTAGCTAAAAAAAGCTAAAATATATCCTTAGTGCTTTGCTTTTTTGTTTACTTGTTTTTTCTTTTTTCCTTATATATATATAAAGTGCCACAAACTAAACGTAATCCTTATGTTTCCTTATGGTCTACACAGCATAGAAATTTGGAAATACCTCTTTGGAAAGAATTTTATTTATATTTTTGTGCAATATGTGCAGAAAGGTTAAGATCTCACTGTACACTTTACAGGGAGACGTCCAGATTTTCCCTTATATCTCTAAATGTGCATTTTTAAACCTATTGGAAAAAAAACTTGTGCAAGGGTATGGAGCAGTGGCCTAAACTGCAAAGACAAATGGTGAATTGGGTATATCTGAATTGGAAGTATGTTGATACCTCCAGAAAGACTTTGCTGTCTCTGTTTTAACAATGCAACAGAAAGCAAAGAGCAACATCTATATAGAGGACAGACACCTTGATCTTCTGCATAAAGTCATCAGAGATCAGCTGTGGCCTCTGGAAGAGTTTACTTTATATGTCACAACAGAACAGCTGTGATATATAAACATCACCATTGCTGTTCCCAAATGCAACCAAGAAAATCTTGGGGATTCATTGGACATTGAGGAATAACTACTTGCCATATTGCCAGGCAGAGCAGTTTGATTATAAGTTGTTTTATTCTCTTTCTTTCATTGCAGCTGAAGATTCAAGAGAGATCTTTGAAATTCAACATGGTAAAATCCCCTATAAAGGCAAAATATGAAGAAAAAGAGATGGAAATGCAAAATCTTTGGAATTTCTTATTCTTAAAATCAGGCAAACTACCAGATCCTCCAGAAAAGGAGATTAAGGTAGGAGAGGACTACCAAGTTCAAATGTACAGCTCTGCTGCAAAACAGAGTCAAATTCACTATGTGTGGATAGCTCCTACGTGACAGAGTCAACCATCTTCTAGAACTCACTTTAAGTGGCTGGCTGTATGAAATTAGTCCAAGCTTCCAATTTCTGTTTAATTGTTTTTTGTGCTTTTCCCAGTGAATTTCAATGATACTGTTAATATTTAATGACTGGCTGCAACATAGAACAGTTGTACTTTTTTGGAAAACACTAACACTGCAGGTCAGATATAAAATACCAGAGGATCCACTTTGAAGAACATTAAATAGTCCCTCCTGAACCCACTGGTGTTGTGGGATAATCAGCAATGTTAAAGCACTGCAGGCAATTGCTTCCTGTTAATGTGGTAGGATGTCACTAGGACAAGAAGATATCATCCTAACACCATTGAGCTCTGCTTAATGGTGCTTCCTAGAATCATCTCTGCCGTAGCCAGCCTGCCTTTCTGTTACGGCTTTTAAGGAACAGTACACAAGTCCATTGCTATTAATCACCTTTGGCTGGCCAAGAGGCTGCAGACCTTACAGTATTCATCCAAGACTCTTTCTCCGCCAGGCTTGTCCACTGTAATGCAACTATTTTGGATTGTTTGCTGAGGAGCATCGCTGATGGAGGGAACCCCAAATGCCTTCTTGAAAGATTACTCCAGTTAGGTATGGTGGTTTTTTTTATGATTAGCTATATATATTTATACTTCTAAGCACAACTGATTCCTCTCCTATAGAGAAAAATGATATAATGAGATCTGCGATTGCGTTATTTCTGTGCTATTTCTGCCTTTCAGTGCTAAGCTGTCTAATAAACAAGCCAATATCTATATTATTGAGTAGGAGTCCACTGAATTATAGACAGAAAGAGCTTATGAGCTGCTAATATGCTTTATGGTAAAAACATTTGCTGATTCCAGTGAGTACTAGCAATGTACACTGCATGCTCTTGGAAGCTTTGAAGTTATTTTTTTAACAGAGGAAAAAAGCAAGCAGCAGTTTTCAGATTAATAAACTAGTTAGATTTTCTTTCATTTACCCAGATTCCTCCAGACAGGCCTGGAGAAGATTTGAAGCTGTCAGAGTGAGATCTGCAGAAAGAAAGACTTAGCAATGAGATTTAACTTACAGTCATCCTGGGATGAGGCTTTGCATATAGCTGTGTTTGCAGAATCTGGTGTCTTTCCAGCAGGGCTTGATCCCATCAACTCCCCTGGCACGTACAAACCTTTTAAGGTTGGGAAAGGTCTTTCAAGACCTTTCAAAACCTTTCAAAAGAGCACAGGGGACAGTGCTCTTGAGGTCACAAGCTGGCCCAAAATAGGCAGGGCGAGGGCCATTCCCCTGTGTTCCTGCCCCACACTCATCAGCAGCACTGGTGAAGGGCACCCAGAAGGTGCATGTAGCTGCACAGCAGAGGCTCTGTCATTTCTTTAAAGTTGCTCGTTTTCCAGGGGAATTGAACTTCAGCACCAAAGCTGATTCCTGAGCAACTTGCTAGGATTGCCCCCTGCTGGGTCAGAACCAGCCAGGCTCATTTCCCAGGGCTGCCAACAAAAGCAGGCACGAAAAACCTGAGGAAAACCTGAGGAAAATCCCTCTTACCTGCCGACCGCTGTCCATTACCTCCCCTGCCCCTCCTGTCTCAATAGCCCCTCTCTGAAAAGCAGTGATTTCTTGGGCAGGACTGCTCTGCTCTGTAGGAAAGGATCTTAGGTTTCATTTTCTCATCATCTGGGCAAGAACAGAGGAACTCCACGCAGGGGAAGCTCAGTCACTTTGCAGCCATATGGAAAGAAGAGGCAAACATACAGAGAAAATTATATGCCCCCATGACAATAAAAATTGCAATCATCTTGCACCTGGAGAGGCAAGGAAAAGCTCAGGGGAACTCTGGCTTTGCTGGTCACTATTTCCTATAACATACACATTTGGCATAAGAAGGATCATTATGTTCTACTTCTCAAAACATTTCCTCTTTGCATAATTCTATTGTAGTAAACTGCCCCCTGTAAATTCAGCAGGCCATAGTAATGTTGGTGAGTTGTTAGATGGGAGGTGCATTAGGAATAAACTGTCAAGAATTACACTATGGCACTATAGGTGTGGGTAAAGGGCTTTCCCTTTACTTGTGCATATATATTATAATTTGCTAATAACTTTGCTTCATCTGAAACACTTAGACTGTTAAAGTATTTCACATAGGTCTATTGTGACTATAAGGTGATTCAGTACTTCACTTAAAGATATTACCAGTGACTAGAAGTAATGTCTTGAAATACTAGAGATGTGGTAGCATGTGATTTTACAGTTTCCCAGGCTGTTTTGCATCTTTTGCCCAGTGCTAGCTGTAGCCTGTCCCTTTACAGGAGCAGTTTCCTGCACGCAGTTTTGCCACTGAGAAGCCTGGGCGCTCTCCTTAAATGCTTGTGCACTAGGGAACCTGATAGAGCTGACTGCAGCACGTGCAGTTCTGTTTTATACTGTTATTGACTGGGATTTCAAATTGAGTCTTAATAGGGTAAAATGAATCATGAGACAAATATGTACTTGTCTCAAATATGAATCAGGAAACTAGGTAGCCAAGCAGTGTCCAAACCAACCCAGTAACCACGCTGATTTTGAAGGAAAATCAGTGTGCACATCAGGAAGCATCTTTTATTTGCATATGCAGGAATAATTTGGAAAAATATCTAATACAGAAGAATTATTTCATTTAGATAGCGGTTAAAGAGAAGCTTTGATGGGATTACAAAGTTGGTTTAAAGCTGCAGATTTTAACACTGGGAGGCTCTTCTGAGGACTGAAGCAGCGGTTTAGCTGGGCAGTAAAAGGAAGGGATGAGCCAGCAGAATCCCTGACTGTCTTCCATTTGTATCCCAGCACTTCAGCAAGTAACAAAAGCCAAATAGGACAGAAATCAAGAGATAGACTACAACTTTAGCTGTGATCTTTCATGCTTGTGCCAAATTATAGCCTCTCTTTGCAAATTGTTTTCTGAAAGGTTTGCAGGATATGGCCCATTGGGAATTTAATCCTGGGGTGGAGGAATTAGGATCTGACGAGATAGATGCTCTGTGTGCTGCACACGGACTTCTCACCTATACATTTAGCTTGATTCTTCACAGCCTAGCAACCTGAATTAAATGCTTTAAGAATGTGTTAACAACTCACATTTATCTTCGTTCATAAAAATGCAGTCAGAACTAATAATAATAATAATAATAACAATTAAAAATCCTTTCTTTCAAGGAAGAGAGACATTTACAGAAGGTTTAGATTTGTTCAGTGGATATTTATTGCAAGCAGAAAACACAATTCAGTAAGATATGAGTCAGATAAAAGCTGTTGTGGTTCCACTTGAACACAAAGACATGTGAACAGTAGTCTGACCTTTGTCAACACTTCAGTCCTTTGTTGGATAGCTGCTCTTTTCTGTTCTGTGGCATATCAGAGAGCCTTTGGTTGTTCAGTGCTTTGTGTTTCTCTGGACTCCTTCCTCACATTTACCACTGTGTCTGAATTTTCCTAAACAGAAGGCATTGTTTTGGTTCATGTAATTCACAGTTACAAACCACCCTGCTAGGAGGTGTAGGAGGAGGTCTAATTAGGCGCGCACACACATGCATTTAAATGCAGTATTTGTTTAAAAAAAAAAAAGTATGGTTATGTTTGGGATGTTAAAATAAATAATATTTGGATTGTTGCCCATAGAGGAGGTACAATATACACACAAGTGCTAGAAAAACCCACAGTTTAATTTGCTAGCTCTAGATAGCTAATGTAGCACACAAAAGAAGGGTAGGAATTCAGTTTATAGGTAGATGCTTTTACACTTGATAAATGAGAATCTGTTCCATATTTTATTGTTTTTATTGTTATTTTATATTATCCTGATGTCTTTTAGGAGCCTGGCCACTTGATAGCCTATTTAATAGTCATATTAGTATTCAATAGTCAATAGTTATTCAATAATCCAAGAATGCAATAGTTCAGAGTAAAGAAGAAGAGAGCTGAAGGACACAAGCATATTAGTTACTTATACTTGATCTCAAGTCCAATTTGATTAGATAATTTTTTTGTTCACAAAGGACCAAATGATCTCAGTCAGCCGCACAGAGCCTGTTACTCCAGGTGGCTATTTCACTGTCATGAGTTGGCTGTGTTAGTCTCCATTACTTTTATTTGCATATAAACAGTGCTGGATAGGTTCAGGCAGTTGTGGAGATAGTTTTTGCTTCTCCAGTAAACCCAGTTCTCTCCCTTGCTTGTCACTTCTGTGCAGCTACAAGACTAGCCCTCCTATTCCCCATTTGCACTGGGATATCTGTTACGCACTGTTGCAGTAGTCCTTCTTGTCTTACTTTCCTGGCATATCATTGCTTTTTTAACTTCCCCAGGGATTATTGTCTTCCACTCAAAAAGCATGTGAAAATTTCTCTCTTCGCCTGTAACTATGCAGGCCAATGGTAGCAACTAAAAACTTCAGCATGCGTTTCTGCCATTGATCAATATGTGGATCTTTCAAATCTGTTGGCCTGCCTTAGCTGGCAAATTCTGTTTAACTCTTCAGTCTTGACTTTCTGCAGTCCTATACGACTGCACACGGGCAGGCTTTGATATATATTTTCAGCTGATGTAGCAAGGAAATTGCTGTAATGAGGCGTCACAGCCATGCTGGTATGTTCACTGATCCAAAATGTCATGCTGAGTGAGCAAACCACCGCTGAAGCTCCACTGCAGCACTGCTAGTCTATGGCATGCAATTGCCCAACTACGAATCTATCTCACTAGCTAGTCTCTACTAAGGGATAATCTCTGGTAATTTAAACAGAAAGGTTTAAAGCTATGTTTGGCCAGTTCTTTTACATGCTGTTTTCTATATTTGTTCTGGCTTTCATTCATTTGTCTCCAACAGCTTTTAAGATAGCTGGGTAGTTTGTAGCTTACCTGGTCATGCACATGGCATGGATGCTCCAGTCTCACCCCCTGAGCCAGTCCATTGGCTGGCACATCGTCCTTCAAACAGAATATCACCATTTCCATTCATTCCTTTAGCATTCTTAAGTAGATAATTTGCTAATTTCTCTTATTCTATTGTAGACTAGTGAAGTTGCTTGTAACCATAGTGTTTGGCATGACTAATTTTGACGTCTAGTCAAGGGCCTCCTTCCATGCATCACTGTTTCTTATCTGGCCCAGTCCAGATAAGCCAGAGTGCAAAATCAGGCAGCGGGATAAATGGAAAGGCTGGTCTCACAAAAGCCTAGGCCCAAGGCTAGCAGGGCAGAATTGATCTGACTGAGAAGATTACCAAATCCTCTTACCATTGAAAGAAATTATCCTAGTAACTCATACTGACAAGAATGCTGCTCTGAGGCAGAAGTGAAAGAGTGAAGTTTGTCACCAAAGTTGTCCTTAAAGCCTAGATTATTTACAAGACATAAATTTAAGAGGAAGAAAATAAATTACTGAACTTTAAGCCTGATGGACAAATGAATCATCTAGCTGCAGCCTCTAGCTAATTGCCTCTATTGCACATGAAATGAACCTGGCCTGCTAGAAGGGAGAGCTAGTTGGATCTGACTAGTGCAGTTAAACTACAGACATGCTGTTGAATCCACGTTTGTTTTCGGTAGTGAGAAAACTGTCTGGGGCATCAGATTAGTCTCAGCAGTACAGGAGACATCCTGAGTCCTGAGAGTCCTTGCCAGGAGGAGGAAGAGTAAAGCTGAGCAAAAAGCTCTGGTGAATGGATGCTGCTTGAATTACTGAATTGTTGAACAAACCACAGTCCAGAGAAGGATCTCACTCTTAGGGTCCAACAAGAAATTCAGTCTGAATCACAAGAAAAATATATTTTATACATTTCAAAAATACAGTGAATGAACTGAATGTAGATAACTTGACAGGTGCACTGTCTTTTTGAAACTGTTGCAGGGAAAGAAATTTCACAAATGTTTTGACTTCCTTCAGTAGGGCCAAATTCAAGTTTTGGGATTTTGATGTTAAAAAAAGTAAATAAAACAAAAAGAAAGCAAACAAACATATTCAGCTCTAGTTCTGATGTGTCTCTTTAAGTGTGTAGGCAACTATTCTGTGGCATTTCTGCTTCCATCTCATCAAGAATATATGTTTTCCTTTGTGGGATCCTCAGCATTTTGAAAGACCTCCAAGGCAAGGACAGGCTGCCCTAGGTCCTTGGGATGCATTTGTGAGCCCTGCTGACCCTCTCACCTCCACTGTCCTCCCTCCTCCTTCAGGGAGCAGGACAGAACCGTTCAGCTGCATTTCATGACTCAGCACCACGTTAACATCAAAGGAGACCACAGAGGCACCTGCCACTTTCTGCAGGGCTGACCTGTGATTCAGGGCATTCTTTGCTCATCTCTTGTGCCTTTTTGATTGGCTTTGAATCAGGCTAAAGCACTAGTTGGTATTTATATATTTAGCAAATGCTGATGTTGTGCCTGCAGTTTTTGACATTTAAATATACGCAGAACAATCGGGCGAGTTGGTTAACTGTTTACTCCCCATTTTAAATGAGAAATGCTTCCAGGAAAGTCCACTGCGGGCAGCGTGCTGGCAGGGCACACGGATGGGCATCCCGAACGGCTGGACACTGTGTCCCACCACCTCATCCCTCACTGTCCTTGGGCAGCCTGCAAGAACCTGCAGCACCACGGAGCACCATGAAGGTCCTTCACACAACCGTCCTACAATGGTCCCTTTTGACATTCCCGTAGCTAAAGCAGAGAGCAAGACATGCACACACACACACACACACACACACACACACACCCCGGCAGCTCTGGTTTCCAGCTAACAGTAAAGGTGCTATATTTCACTGTATTGTCGAACGGCCTTAACTTTATTATATAAAGTGAGGTAGTGCAATGGTGAAAGGTAATACTTACTGTGAATAAGCTATGAAAATCACATCATAGGAACAGAAAATAGCTACCAAGTAACTCATGGTGTAGTACAAATCAACATGTATATATTATAATGGGGATATCTACTTTTACTTCAAAATAAAATGAAAAAAGTGATTATAAAATGTACTTAATACAGCAAACATATTTAACACTTCATTTTTTTTTAATATTGTTTTCTCTACAGCCCTACACTCGTAATGCAGGCTAAATATTTGTCTCATGATTCCCAGGTTTCCTTACAAGCTGGAATTGTGCTCAAGCATTTTAGCAGTATAATAAATCCCCCACTTTACTACAAGTGCTAGTGGGAGGTGGAGGGGAGGAGGGGAAACAAATTTATTTTTATGCCTATATACTGCATGGTACTAACATGTCAAAAGTATTATTTTGCTGTTTGTTGTTGTTATTTTTTCTATTATTAAATGACTCGGGTTTCTGCAGTTTCTCAAACACTGACAGTATTTTCTTGTGCTGTAGTTGAATAGATTTATCTAAACATGATCTCTACTTGAGAGATCTACATGTCACATTCCCATTAACATTAATAGGAGACATAGCCACAGGAGCTACATGAATAGGAGTAAAGATCTCTTGATGATTATGAGCCAGGTCATTCATTAGCAATGCAGGCCTGATCCTGCTCCAGAGGGTTTTTTTTTTTTTCCTAAGTTCTCAGCCTAGGAAAAAAATATGGATAAAACAGTATATAAAAATATACAGAAAAGCCTAGTGAGGTTTTATTCTGTGAGTGAGATTTTGCACAACATAAAAAAGCCAAGTAATCTTCTCGGTGTTATTTCAATAGACAAAGCTTTCTGTCATATATCAGATATAACTTGCTATTGAATAAGAAACTAAGGTAAATTGTAGAGGAAAAGTTAGATGTTACAGTAATAATTGAAGTCATTGATTGCCCCCTTTTACTTAGCTGGATTTAGAAATTGCAGAACATTTGACATATGAGAAGAAAAAGCAGTCTGAGATATCCAGAGTACAAAAGCACAGGCCCTGGTTCTATTAGTAGTCTGGGAGGTGCTGCTAAGCAAAGCCAAAGCCTGGCCTGGGGTATAACAAACCCTTCTGGCCCAGGAAGACAAATGGGAAGGAGCCTCAGAGAAGACAGACAAAAGGTGGAATGATTTTTTAATCAGTTCTAGTCTGAATTTGAAGACATGTAAAGCAGATGAGGTTTTCCTGGAAGCCATATGAATCATATTGATTCATATCAATGTTCCTTGGAGGTTGGAGGACTGATAAGAACTCTGATTTGTCGCTGCAACTTTGAACATAAGCAGTGTGCTCTGTGTTGGGAGGCTTCATCGCCAGGAGCCTCAGTGCTGAAGGTTTTAGCAGACTGCTGCATCTTTCACTTTCCCAGCAAAGCCAATTTTGTTGGTTCTCAGCTTTCTGTAGAATGAATTACACATCTCTCCCCTGAGGAGACACAGGCTTCTCTCAGTGAAACAAAGCAGAACTGCTTCGACACTGAAACCAGCCCACTGCAGTTTGCTTTGAACCTTTTAGTCCTGAATCTCTTGTTGAGCTTGAGAATGAACTTGAACACTGTGTGTGCCAGTTTTTACAGACCCAGGATGTGCTCCAAAGCTTATGGGACACAGCTACCTACTCTGAAAACAGAAGAAGAGCGAGAATACATCCCCTAGGAACAGGAGGATGGTGGTATCTATTATTCATCATTTTCTAAATGACTTAATTAAAAAGGCTTTTAAAAATCCTCATTTGCATGGCCAAGGATTTCTTCCAAGGTGGTAATGTCCATGTAATCACAAAATAACTGTTTGGTGTGTCTGATTAAAAAGCGTCCATTTCTGAAAGCATTTGAATGCCTTTTCTCTACACATAAATTTTACTTCACTGACATTGTCTAACTTACAGCCACGTCTCCAATCTGTGGTAGCTTTCTTGGCTTGGAGTTAGTGGAGAAAAATAGGTATGTGCAGAGGACATTTCATCTGTGTGTTTATTCACTCCAGGATTCCCTACCTTCATAAGCTAAAGAGATTGTTTAACTTTGCTTTCAGGTTTGCAATCACAGGTGAATAGATTCTGGTTTTGAAAGTATTGTTCTTTACTACAACACAGATGCTGCTGGTGATTTGCAGGGGATGCTCACATTTTCCAGGTGGGATATATTTATTGTTGTATCTGACTCCAGCTCCCTAGCCCCCATCAGAAACTGAATTCAGCATTTCCATGCCAGAAGATCTTAGATGGGGAGATGCTAGATGGGGAAATGCTAGGTATAGAGGTTAGAGATCGTCTTTCCAACTGCATAAGCACAATATAAACTAGAACTCATGCAAAATGAAGATCATTCAAAAATATTAACTCAGGATCATATCACTTTGGTATCCTCTTCTGCACAAAAATGTTACCATCACCCTTAAAGCAACAAGTACCCCACTGAGGAAGCCCTGTGTCTCTAAGGAAGGAAAATACTTAAGTCCTTCTGCCTCAGTTAATCTGCACCTACCATCAGAGGAAACACTGTAAGATGGTAGTGCCACCTTCATGAATAAGGAACATTTGATTTATTTATTAGTTTGAAAGTGAGAAGATTCTGGGAATTGCTGTCAAGCTAAAAGACTTTCTATTGTATTACCTGTTCCTCCAATTTGTATTAATGAAGCTGCAGAGAGAAAGAAGGTAATGGCTGTGTTAGTCTTTTATGAGTTATTTCCTCAGTTATTTCCTAAGCTGCCTAGTGAATTCACAACATAATGGAGCCCTCTATAATTATATTCCCTTGGTAAGGGGTTAGGGCCCAGGTCAGGTGAGGCTGTTGTTAGGTACCTAAGGCATAAAAGTACCTAGAAAATGAAAGTTTCCTGCCACCCATGTGACAAACCAAGCAACAGCTGAAAAGCAATTGAAAGCTTATTTCCTACCTTGTTTTCTCCTGACTAGTCCCTATAAGCAAGCAGTGGGGTGAGAAATTAATAGATATTCACTCCTGTGTATCTTGTTGTTTATCACTTTAACCATCAGCACGTACAGTTTAGTGGGAGAGCTGAGGATTTACTTGGATAGTCATCGATGTCCTTTATGCAAGGCCTGTATTAGGTAGTACTTTGCCATTCTGAAAGATGGCATTTTTCTATCATACCAGAAACTGTAGACCTCCTGTATGTTGATGGAATAGGTTTTATAGACCCATGGGCCTAGTTGTTCAATAAATTAAGAGGAGGAAATCCAAGACATGTTATCTCTTCTCTCTAACACTAACTGAATTAATTGATGGATTGTTCTGTGTTGCATAACAGGTGCAAAACACATCGCAGCCCACG
>JAVCKT010003331.1:23146-41227 GCA_032273925.1 Rhynchotus rufescens | reverse complement strand
CGGCCGCCTGACACGGGGAGGGGCGGAGCGGGGAGACCCCCGGGGCGGGGGGGCCCTGCGGGGGTTGGGGGGGGGAGTCTGCGGCGCCCCCGGGGCTGTCCGGGGGTTGGGGGTGTCCTGGGGGCTCTGCGGGACCCTTTGGCGTTGGGGGGGACCCTAGGAGGTTCTTCTGAAGGACCCTGTAGGGTCAGACACCCCCCCTCCCGGCTTCTTTGGGGTCCCGGGTCCTTGCGGGTTCCCTGAAGGACCTTGGGGGGCCAAGGGAGCCCATTGGGCTCGGGGTGCCCCAGGAGGCTCTGCAGAGCCAAGGGCCCCCCTGGCCCCAGCACTGGCTGGGGATTGGGGGGTACCCTGAGGACTCTGTGTGGTCCAGGGAACCCTTTGGGGACCAAGTGGGGTCTGGGTGCCCTAGGAGGTGACCCTTTGGGGAGGGGGGGTCCCAGCAGGGTCTGGGGTGCCTTAAGAGGTTGTTCTGAGGGACCCTGCAGGGTCAGGGAGATCCCAGAGACTATTTGGGGTCTGGAGTTCAGGGGGTGCCCTGTGGGACCCTACGGGATCTAGGGAACCCTTGGGTGTTGAAGAGCCCCAGGAGACCCAGCTGGCCTGGAGTGTCCTGGGGGATGGTCCTGAACAAGGGGCTTAGAGGGACCCTGCAGGGTCTGGGGTCCTTGGAGAGCCCTGGGGGCACCCAGGCCATCCAGAGTGGTCTAGGATGCCCTTGGCAGGGTGCATCTTGAGGGACGTTGTGGGGCCTGGGGTCTCAGGGGACGTGCGGGGACCCTGCGGGGGCTGGGGGCAGTTCAGAGGACCTGCTCTCAGCCCCCTCCCCGGGGTCTCCTCCCAGAGGCAAGGGGGGGCGAGAGCAGCCCCGGGAGGATGAGGAGGGACCTCAACCCCCCGTTTCACTCTGGGAATTGGGGCAGGAGCCCCCGCGGAAGGCGACCGCGGGCCGGGACGCGAGGGGCTGCCGGGGCGCGTGGCCGCGCGGCACCCGCGAGCCCAGGAGCGCCCGATCCCCCCGCGTTCGCCTGCCCCGGGGCTCGGCTGGCTCTTCAGGACTGGGTGGACGATACTGGAAGCCCCTCTGGGCTGACGCTCCCGCTCCAAAGCCATCATCCAGCTGGGCATCCCGACTGCTCCGAATGTAGCCGCCCCTCTGAGCACGGCTCCGGCGCTCCGGAACTCCAGAGGCAGAGAAGGCGGCATCCCGCTCCGGGCAGAAAGTCCCAGCTCCGCTGTCCCCCTGCCACGGGACCAGCCCCAGCGCCCCGGAGCCACCTCCCCAGGGAGGACCGGTACCGCGAGCGTCGCTGCCGCACGGAGCCGGCGCCAGAGCGGCCGGGCAGGAGCGCGGATGGAGCCCGCGGACACGGAGGACTCGGATGACAGTGCCCGGGCAGGGAGCGTGGACGGAGCCCGTGAGCCCCGGGCAAGGACCCGGCCGCATCTCGCTTTGCTGCGCCCAGCTTGCGCCTCCGCTTGCCCCGCGCGCTGCATGGAGCCTCCCCGCGCGCCACGGCGGCGCCGAACGCCCGCTTTGTTTTTCCTTTAACGCGAAGACTCGGGTGCTGGTGGGGTAGGGGTGGGTTCTCCTGACTCGTGAATGTCGAGGCCACCTTGCCGTGCGAGACAGCAGGTCTGTTATGTAACGTGCTGCGCCGGCGGGCGCTGCAGCGAGCGCCGCGCCAGTAAACTCGGCTGGAGTTGCCTTGTCCTGAGCGGCGTCTTTAGGCGTTGGGGAGGGCGAGGGGAGCGGCAGGAGCTGCTAAACCTGAGGAATGACGTTTATTAATACCGGAGTGCATTGCTCCGATAACTCGCTTCCTTGTCCCACTGGGGTAGGGGCTTGGGGAAGATGGTTCAAGTTTCCCTGTATCAGGAAAGCCTATTTGGGACATGTAGGGTCTCTGCAGGGCAGCACATATCTGTGAATATATATGAATGTGAGGAGTCTGTCCTGGAAAAGCATCCCAGCAGCTCCTGGGGATGGGAGCCCCCCATCCCTTCACTGACCCCCCCCGGCACAGCCCTAATTCTGAGCAGGGGGAGAGCCGGGCGCTAAGTGCAGCTTACCGGGTTCAGCCGCCAGAAGGGACACGTTATCCCTCTCCTGGGCTTTCAATTAATGGTATGAAATGCACAGCTTGGGCTTAAATCCTCTTCTTTTTTTCCCTGGTGATTATTTGCAAATCAGCTTTTGACCTGATTATAGCAGAACCTGCTTAAAAGAATTGCAGGAAAAGACCTTTAAAAAAAAAAAAAAAAAAGCCATTAAACTGTCAAGCCTAAAAATCATTCAAAATCCTTCAGTGCGGCAGCTCCTCCCCGTGCTTTGGTCTCGCTGCAATAACCGTCTTGGCGCAGGCTGTTTCACCAGTAGCTGTTTTGTCGGGAATACTCCGTGAGCGGCGCTTCCTGCTTGGAAGCGACCGGCTCCTTCCCATTCCCGCGGCCAAAGCGGAGGCCGCCGCGAGGAGGCTGGCTCAGCGCCTCCATGCGCGGGACGCTGCGTCCTGCTTTGCCGCGTGCAGGGATGCACCTCAAGGCTGCGGCCGGACGGACACGCGGTCGGATGCAAAGCGGAGGCCGGAGCCTTTCCCACGCCGGGACTGTCTCCTCTGCGCTGGCGATGCCCGTGGGGCTCGTGCCAAGCGCCCGGGCGCTCCATGCGCAGCACCAGGAGCTCCGGGGGTCGCTCCGGGAGGATTCCAATGCCCCAGTCCACCGGTGACGGAGCCCCAGGAGCGCGAGGACTTGCTCGGGGACACGGGGACACCAGAGGGCAGTGCACGAGGCGCTCGGGCTGCAGCGGCTCTCACCGCACAGCACCGGCACCGCAGGGACCCGGCCTGGCCACCCGCCACCCTCTGCCCCAGGACAGAGCTGCCTCCCCACCCTGCACCCCCTTTGCCCAGCACCGACCCCTTAAGAGGCTGTTACAGCCCTAATTAGCCCCAATTAGAGGGTGGTAATGGCCCTGTGAGGCCTGAGGAGCCCCTTCAAGCACCTGAACCCTGTTTGTATTCCCACCAAAATGAAACAGCTGAGCTCCGTTTGGGGTAAGCTGGAGTTTGGGCATCGCATTTGGGGTCTTTTGCTCTCCCATTGCTCAGCCCCAGAGCAATCCCTGCAAGTGCAATCCCGGGAGCAACCAAGATTTTCCAGGAAAGCCAGAGCATTCTGCTAGGAGACCATTGGGAATGGCGCTGCACAGGGGCAAGGATCCCCGGCAGGATGAGCCCCTGTCTTGCCCTTAGTCCTGGCTGTTTTCCAGGGCTCTGGAGTCTCTTGGGGCTGCCCGGGTTATTCCCCATCCCGGCCGGCGTCACTGTGCTAAGCGCGTCTTGCTCCACTTCTCCCGTCCCTGCTAAAGCTCCTTAAGTCATCGAGCCCGGTAAACCCCTGCAATCGGTTTGTTGTGCCCTGAAAGTTAATGTCCCTAATTCCTGGCCATGCCGCTCCTGCGTGCCGGGATGGGATCCCTGCTCCTTGCTCTCACCCCAACGGGGTTCGGATGTAGCCTCCCAAAGCATTTTTCAACATTTAAAGAGGGTTTAAATATCAGAAGTGTTGGCGGGTTGGGTGCTCTCTCCTTGCAGGTGCCCGCTGGAAAGGGCCAGGGGCACGAATCCCGGCAGTGATTTTCCAGGGATCGGGTATCCCCAGGCCTCCTCTCTGACGGGCGCTTGGATGGAGCCACCCCCGGCGCTCGGGGACGAGCAGCCCCATCCGCAGCTCTATTTTCAGCCCCGCTGGCCTGATCCGACCCCGGGAATGCCGCGGATGGGCTGCTCCAGCCCCAGTTCCCAGGCTTGGGATGGTGCCCAAATGCCCCCCCCGCCCCGCACGTTTTGGTGGCCGTCCCTGCTAATCCGCAGCAATCCAGGGACCTGTAACGTGATCGCGCTTCGTTAAGGGGTTTAAAGCGATTAATTCCCTCCCAGTTCTTGCTGGCAGTGCTGGCGGCAACGGCAGTGCCCAGCCCGAGGGGCTGAAGACACATCTGTGGGCTCTGCCAGATGGTGGGGATTTTGGGGGAAAAAAGCCCCCAAATTTCCAATTCTCCCGTTATTTCACGGCACGCTGGTTCGGCCGGGAGAGCTCCCTGGCGGAGGTGGGAAGCGGGAGTTTTCCCCGGCGCTGCCGGCACCCGGAGCTGCTTCCCCTGCCCCGCTGGGTGCAGAGGGCTGCGAGCGGAGCGAGGGGCTGCGCGGGGCTGACGCCGGCCGCTATATCCGTCGCTGACGGGCGGGAAAGGAATCCGCGGCGGGAGCCAAGCGGCGGCTCCTCTCCCGCTCCCGCCGCCTCTCCTCTTATGGCGAGGAGCGGCCGGCAGGAGGGGGGAAGCCCTGCGCAGCCGAGCTCCCGCGGGAACGTCCGCGGGATGGCCGGGATGCTCCGGCGAGACGAGGCCACCAGAGGCTCCCAAGGGCCGTCATTAGGCACCAGGGTGAACGCTCGGCCGCCAGGCGGCCTCTCGGGTGCGGCTGCCCTCTCCCGCTCCCCAGAGCCTAATTTGAGGGATTAATCATGAAAGCGCCCACAGAGCAACTTCAGTATCAGCAGGAGCAAAGCGTATGTGGGGAAGGGGCCGTGGACGTCTCCCCCAGGAGGAAGAGGAGGAGGATGAAGAGGAGGAGCACCCGGTTCTGCAACTCAGCCAGGAGCAGGGCTGTTAACCCGGCCTAACCTCAGGCCTTCCCGATGCCCTCACAGCCGCTTGGCTCCAAGGCCGCTGCAGGGAGCGCGGGGGCTCGGGACACGCGGGATTTGCGCCGTGGATGGCAGCAGCGCCCGTGGGACGTCCCGCCGTGGGGCTCGGCGCGTTGGGGCCGGTCCCGGTGAATCAGCCTTGGCCCGGGCTCCCTACCCGGCTCCGATGCCGCTTCCAAGAAAAACAGGGCGGGAGGGGAGCGCTCCGTGCCCGGCTGCCAGCCCGGGGCTGGGCAAGCTCTGGCAGCAGCGCTGGCACCCATTGTCCTCCCTGCATCTTCCTTGGGAGATTTTTGTCCCTGTCCCACGCGATCCTGGGCTTCCGCAGCCCAAAGCATCGCTTGGAGCATCCTCTCTTCAGGCACCGGGAGCTTTGCACCGTTTGGAGCTGCCGGCATGGAGCAAACAGGAGGAGAAGGAAATGGTGCCGGGTGCTGCTCCGGGACCCACCATCCTGGCTCCTGCTCCAAATATCTGCTTTGGAGAGTGGGCCCCCCCAGCCCCACGGCCCCCCCAGCCCCACGGCCCCCCCAGCCCCACGGGCAAGGCCGGCTCTGGCCGGGAGGCTCCGGCTGCGCCCCAAGCCGGAGCGGAGCCCGCGGGCGGCAGCGGAGCCCCCGGGCGCACTCCCCGGCGCTGGCCTCCGCCGGCCCTGGCGCCGGGACACTGCCCTTTGTTTGGGAGAATAAAGTTAGAGCTGTTACTCAGCCCGTCGCTATTCTAGCAATTCCAGCCTCCACTTTCGCTCGGCGGCGGGGGAAACATTCCTGCCTGCGCCTGGCCAAGAGCAACACGCGCGGGGAGCGGGAACGCGCCGGGGGAGCCGCGGTCCCGCGCTCGCGGCCCCCGGCTCCTCCTGGATTTAGGACGAGAGGGGTCTCACCTAGAGCCTGGCATGAGAAAACCTGTCTGCTCCTTTGGCCGTCTGCATGGGGGGCCGAGCTCTGTCCAGACCCCCCGACCGGGGCTGGAGGCGGCTGTGGCCACCCAGGCCCTAAAATGGGCTTAAAATGGATGTTTCAAGCTCCAGCCGCGCGGGAAGGAGGCAGGAAGGTGGATACGTGAGGTGGCCCTAGGTGACGAGGTGGCCGGAGCTGCCCCCGGCACGGGGCTATCGCCGGGACTGTGACTTTCCATGGAAAGTTTGGCGGGTGCCAGCGGGGCTGCGGGAGCGCCGGGCAGCGCGCTATCTGCCGCCCCTGCCCCGCTCCGGCGCGCCGATAGGCAGAGCAAACAGCGGCCCCGGCGAGGGGACACGTCCCCGCGCCGGTCACCTCTGCCGCGGTTCCTCTTTCTCTTCGCCCGGGCAGGGCGGGAGGACGGGGAATTGAAACCAAAACCCGGTGCTGCTTGGTGGGACAAGCGCAGGGCTGCATCCTCCCTCTGAGCCTCTTTGGTGACGGTGTCACCCTTGTCCCCTGCTCTGCTCTCCAAGCTGATCCCGATCCTGCTTCCTTGTCCCATGGATCCCAGGCCCGCTCGGAGGCAGCGAAAGCCGCATCCACAGCCCCTTCCCCGCTCCACAGGCTCCCTCAATGAGGCTGAAGGCCCCCCGGGCCCCTCTGTGGGGACAATGAGCCCGAGCAGCCCTAAAACATCGGAAAATCCTTGGAGCACCGAGACACACCCACCTTCACTCAGCTGCTGCTGGAGACGGCGTCAATATGGGAACAAAGTGGGAATGGGAGGCTGGGAACATTCATTCCCAGCCCAAGGGACACGAAACAACCCCCGGGGCCGCTGCGCCTTTGGCTGCCTGGCATGTTGGGTGGAAATATTCACACCGGCCCCGTCAGATCCCGGTGGTTTTCCCGGCTGTGGTGAAATCCCTCCTGGTCAGGACCGAGGTGGAGGGAGCGCCGGGGCAGCCTCCTTTTTGGGGAGGCTTTGAGCCAAGGGGAGCTGCGGACGGTGCAGGGCCGGGCAGGTCCCATCGCCCGGCGAGGCCAGGAAACCCACTGCTGTCCGCTGCCACCCCGGGCTACCGAACCAGGCGGCGAGCTGTCCCTTTGATTAGTGATAAAGCCAATTAAAAACACGCAAGGGCCGCTTGGCTCCGTGCCGCGGCGAGGTTGCCCCGCTCCGCGCGTTGAGGGCGCGATGTTTGCCCGTGCTCGTTGGAAACCTGCCGCCCTGGCCTTATAATGGTCTTATAAACGCAAGTGTTTTTAATGCTGCTATCTCGCCTCTCGCGGGCCCTGCCGATAACCCCGCCGCTCTGCACATAAACAGCGTGCGAGCGCCGTCCTCGCCCGTCCTGCGCCCTGGCTCGCGCCAGCAGCGGCTGCCCGGGACACCAAGGTTGCCGCAACGTGCAGAGCCTCAAGGAAAGGCCGCTGCGTGGAGGGAATGGGCTCCTGCGGCCAGCTCCTGCACGGACGGGCCGTGCTGCCCCGTGGGCAGGCTCAGGGATGTCCCCATGCCTGTGCGGGACCGTCCCCGCGGAGGAAGGAGCGGCTGCTCTTGCAGGAGGTGTCCGGACGGTTCCTGCAACGAGAAACCCGGCGCGGGGTGGAACAGCCAGGGGAAACGCAGGCAGCTGCCGGCCCCTGCCAAAGTGGAAGGAGGAGGAGAAGAACTGCTGAAATAGGGAAAAAAAAGAGGAAAAAAAGGCCACCTGGGCCGGCACGGGTGGGGACAGGAAGCAAAGAGGGAAGCGGAGGAGGCAGCTGCGGCAGAGCCTAATGAGAGGGCGGCTTTCCCCAATGAGAGGGTCATTTGGCTAGGCCCGGCTTTCGAAGGTTTGTGCAAGCGTTGTGAGCTGCAGCCCTGCTGCCCACGTGCACCAGAGCCAGCCCCAATCCCGCCCCGGGATGGAAAGAGAGCGGAAAATCCTGTGGGAAGCTGGGTCTTCCTCCACGTTGTCCCCAGGCTGCATTGGGAGCAGTGTCCGTGTTAGCACCTTGCGAGCAGAGCAGCCCTGGCAGCAGCCCGGATTCAGGCTTTTCCTCCGGGAAACGTGGGCGTCAGTCCCGCGGCAGCTTGGGCATTACGCTGCACAAAGCAAAGGAGCACCCAGCTAACGACCGGCCAATTATTGCAATTAGGCCCAAGCGCCGTGAGCCGTGCACCAATGCAAGAGCCCCAATATCGGAATCCACCCCCAAATTAGCGCTGCGCCCTCCGAGGCTGCATTCCTGGGGGAGCGCGCGGCGGCTTGGCGGGTGGCAGCGGGAAGCACTGGGTCCCGCCTGCTTCTCCAACCCTTTGCATTTAGGGTTTCCTTACGCACTAGGATTTCCTTACGCATCCCATGTGGCAGCACAAGGAGGGTGCTCACGAGCTACTGTGCACCCAGGTAGGGAATTGCCCTTTGCTGGAGCAGAGGCCGGATCCTGGTGGGAAGGCGGCCGGCTCCGGCCGCGCTCATGCTCTGCAAAGCGCCGCGTCCTGGCCGGTGCGCGGGGCCGCCGGCCGGCGCCGCGGCAGGGGCAGGCCCGGGACTGGCTCGACTCGTCGCACGGGTGGTTTTTGGGAAAGGGCGGTGAGCGAGCGGCACGTTCGCACTGCCGTGTCCGGCCCGTCAGGAATGCACCCCGGCTCCGGCAGGGCAGCAGGCGCCACGTGAGTCACGCCGCGGCCATGCGGATTTAGCCGGGATTTCGAGATGAAGTGGCCTCTAATTGCAGAGTAGTAGAGGGATCCTTAAAGCAATCAGATGTTCCAGCCCCGCCGCCCTGCGGCTCCGGTGGGGAAGGAGGAGAGGGTGTCATGCGCCCGGCCCCTCCTTGTATTACAAGGCAAAAATGTAGGGCAGGAGCGCGGGGAGGGCGCCGTGCAAGGCAGGGTGACACTGCTCCCGCTTCGATAGCGGCGAGATAAGCAGGGCAAACACGGCGGACAGGGCAAGGATCAGCGGGATGCTCCCGCGTGGAGCAAGCGCCTTCCCCTGCACCGCCAAAGGGAAAGCTCCCTGTGCGAGCTGGGAGCAGCTCCTGCTTGGAGAGGCCGCGCAGGAAAACATGCTGGGAGCTTTGGGGAGGGGAACCCGCGCGTTGCCTCTTGCTGCGCCAGCAAGATAGCGGGTGACGCATCGGCCTGCGCCTCCCCGGCCCCGGCGCGGCGGCACGGGAGCCGGCGAGTGCTGGGGAGCCGGGGAGGGTTTCGCAGCCCGCTCGTCCCCGCGCTGCTCCGCGTCCCGGCAGCTCCGGGGTTGCCCCAGGCTGGTTGCGATCAGAGCCCTGCGCAACGGCAACCAGGGGTGCAGCCAAGGGGAGCGGATACAGGGAAAACAGGAGCGAGGAAGGGAGCGCAGGGCTTTGCTGGGAGCTGGGCTGCCGCCCTCAGCTGAGTGCACTTGTCCTGAAGGCAAAAACACCAGGAAAGGGGGAAAAGTCAGAGGAGAAGGTGGCCAAGCCGGATGACAACCAGGGCTGCGTGCGGTGACACTCGCAGCCTTGGAAGCGCCTGTCCGGCTAGGCAGACAGCGCACAGACCATGTCCAAAACCAGGCAAAATCCTCTCAAATCCCCCTGCCCAAATCTTATCTTGAGGTCTAACCCGGAGCCTCGAGCGGACAGCGATGGGGGCCAGGAGCTGAGAGAGGGGAGCCGGCCGAGGCACCGGGGCCGCGCGCCGCCCGCGGCTCCGTGCCAGCCTCTTCCCGCTCGGAAAGGGGCTTCCCGCGGCCGCGCCGCGCGCCAGCCCGGCCCTCTCAATGGAGCATTTGTGTGGTGCTTGGCAGCGGGCGCCGCAGCGCAGGGGCTGCCCCAGCGCGGCTAGAACTGGCGAGAGGAGCCGCGCGGACCGGCCGCGCTCCGGCGCCAACGGCCGCGGCCACTGCGCGGAGCGACCCGCGGAGCAGCGAGCCGGAGCGGCCGCGGGGACGCAGCGTGAAGGGGGCGCGGAGCGGCACGAGGATGGGCTCACCCCGCGGGACGGGTTGGGACAGCCGAAAGCGCCGAGACGGAGCCAGAGCCCTTCTGGAGACACAAACCCGGCTCCCGCATCGCGCTGAGGTTGCGGCCAGGCCCCCTCCTAGACCCCATGCATCTCTGCAGCTGCAAGCCCTGAAATCCCCCGGCGTGGCCGTGGCCGATGGAGCAGGTCCCTCGGGGCGCCCATCAGCCCTGCCGGGACTGCGCTGCCGGCCGCGTGTCCCGCTCCCGGAGCGCCCGAAGCCGCGCGCCGGCCCCGGAGGTCACTCGCGCTCGGCAGCGCCCAGCGCCATCCACACCCGCCTAGCCCGTGCGGAGCACTAACGCTCTAAAAATAGGGAATTACTAGCATAGAGCAGGAAAACACTCCCATTACACCCGGGAGGAGGTGGAGAGAGGGAAGGCACCCCCAAGGAAGCCCTTGTGTGGAGCTGGGACTACCTGTAGCCCTTCATGAATTCTTTCATGCTAAATCCTCATTTTTTTTCCCCAACATTCAATGTTTTAGTACATTAAATACGGCCCTAATTCTGCTCTCTAACCCCGGCTACTCCACGCACTGCAGAACCTGCAGCAAAGCGCTGGAGCCGAGGCTGGGGGAAGCCCTTTGCACCCCCACACATTAAATCAATGCATTTGTCACTAGAGCCCACATTTCGTCTGATCTGTGATTTCCTACACGAACCAGATGCTCAGGGGTGCCCTGACTCATCCCTAACCCTGTGTTCAGGGGGAAAAAAAAACCCAACAGACTCCACCCTGTGAGAAAATATATGTTTTTATTTGACGGTGAACAAAAGAGGGATCCAAATCCCCATTGTCAAGCCTGGCAGCTCCTTTCTGATCGCGACTAGCACTTTCCACCAGCGTCCTTTTGTAGAGGCTGATCCCCTCCAACAAAGAGTGGCCGAGCGCGTCAGGGCTTTGCTCGGGGTCACCGGTCCGGAGGCAGCTCATTCACCAGGGCACCGACAGGCGCAGGGCGCCGGAGCCGCTGCCCACATCACGGGCAGCAGGTTTTGGGGAGAGCAGATCCCCCCCGGCACCGCCGAAGGGCCTCGCGGAAAAGCCAGGCTCGCCTAGGCGCCGGCTCTGCGCGAGCTAAGTCCTGCTTAGGGGGACAATAGGGCTGCATTCTTCCCCGAGCAAGGCCGGTGCCAGCCCGGCAGGAACAATCCCGGCCTGTTGTCGGCGGGAAGCTCGGCCCCTCCACGGCAGGAATGTGGCAAGCGGAGCCAGCGCGTGCGGCCGCCCCAGCCCCGGCGCCCTGACACGTCCGACTGTCGCGGCGGAACCAGGACCGCCTGTAGCTCCACCAGGACAGGGACACTTCAGCTTGTGCCCGGCTACAGGCGGCCGTCCGACTGTTATCTGACCGGAATGTGGATCTGGCTGGAAAATCAGTCCTCTTGGAGCTGCTCGCCCTCCCTGTCCAAGGGGAAAGGCCTCGCAGGTGGCTGAGCTGCTCAAGATCGGCACAAAGGAGCGGCCGGAGCCTCCCTGCTGCTCACGACCGCCAGCCGAAGTTGTGGAAAGGCGGGAGCCGCGGCGGGGTCCTCCGCAGGACGGGATTCCAGGTCTGGATCCCCGTGGAGCGAGCAGGACGCCAGGAAAAGGGAACATTCCCGGCCCCAGAGAGCAGCGGTATAAATAGAAGCCTCTCTCAGCGCTGGGAGCAGTCTGCCAGCAGCCCCGAGAGCCGCTCCAGCCACGGGAACGGGAGCGCAGGGAGCAGCGGGACACACCAGGCGCCCAGCACGGCAGCCTGCTCTGCTCCCAAGGCAACTCTTGGGGTTAAAAGCCTGGTTTTTGGTGTTTTTTTTTCCCCTCCCCACCCCAAAGTCTTACCGCCACACTACCCTGGTGGACAAGGAAATAAAAATCCAACAAATTTGAATACACTGTATTTATTTGTAACAGATTCTAAAGAATCTAGTGAGTCTATGTCAAGCCCATCGCATGACAAGTGATACAGGTGTAGGAAAAAAAACATTTTAAACAAAATCAAGTGCCATTCAAGCCACTGGAATCTTCCAATTTCCCCCTCACAGGAGGCAGCACAGTATCACTGAGAGCTCTAGAAAATTCAGATTCAGCCCATTCACAAGAGTCCCACCACACACACTCACTCCATAAATCCAAAGTGCAATCTCAACTTAAATTGCCCTATAGAGCTGTTGGCTGCAGGGAATCTTTACATCTGAAGCAGGAGGGAGGGAATTTCAGCTTCGTGTGGCTATGTGTCTGTGGGTACAGAATAAGCAGCCTGTAAAAAAGCATGCTACATGTCAGCTATGTTGCTCTGAAGTTCAAATTGTGAGAATAAAATAAGTCTTCCCTTGAAGCCATGAAGGCGGCAGGCTTAAGATGTCAAAAGCAGCCCTGGAACCGGTTTACCTGGCACTGCAAAGGTCCCAAACTGCCGTCACGGGGCTCAGCTCTGGGCACCAAGGAGTTACTGGGCTGCAGGGGAATCTACACGCGAGCCCGGCCAGCGAAGGCAGAGCTGTTCTACAGGAAGGCATCGTTAAACCTGTAATGACTACAGCATTAGCGACGCTTCCTCTTCGGCTCTTACTGCGCTGGAAGCAAAGCCAGAGCAAATGAAGATTAGTTTCCCTTATGTGCAAAAGCTCCCAGATCCTTCCCCCCACCCCAGAGCAGCCCTCGCCCAAAGAAGGTAGCATTCTGGCTATACACATTCCAAGTAGCTAGTCTTTATTAGAGTGTTCAGTCTGCCCAGCTATTACAGTTTTGTCACAAAAAAAAACAAAAAAAAAAACAAAAGAAACAAGTTAGTAAAGATACTCAAGTATGTTAGCCTTGGAGGAAGCACCATGAGGTCACGGCGTTCCCAGAGCAGCATATCTAGGAAATGCCGGGTTGCTTTCCCACCTCTCCAACCATGCATAGTTAAACCGAGATGATGTTCCACGCGAATGGGCTTTGCAGACCACGCATCTCAGCGAAGGACTGTTTGTGCTCTGGATACCCAACAACTTCAAAGCCACATTTGGCTCGGATAACCAAGCCCTTTGCACACATGAGGGTTTGTTTGGAGAAGACTTTTTTTTCCTAAGGCCAACCAACTTTTGCAAAAAACCCCCCCAGGTTCCTTTTCTGACTAGGAATGAATTCAAAATGCTATCTGTTGTGCACATGTGGAATCACACAGGTGGAAATCGGCTGCTTTTGAAGACAGGACCTGCCCTAGGGCAGAGGGAAGATTCCAGGCCACAGGAGGCCGGGGTCTGGAAAGGTCCAGAGTCCAAAAATTTCACTATGCAGAGCACGGGCTCCAGCCCCCATCACAGCAGTTGGCCACTTGGTTTGTGCTTCAAGGACAAGCCTCATCTTCCCCCAACAACTCGGCTGGCCCCTGCCTTTGTGCATTAAAACCACATTGCATGCCAAAGAAAAAAAGGAAAAAGCAGCATTTCAAATTCCCCTAGAAAATATACAGTTATGTACAGTAGCCTAGGGCAGGCTCCTGGACAGATCTTCTGCCGCATTATGTACATCACGACATTTTGGCACTGCAGACTCAGGAGCTTTAAGCAAATTCACACGTAGGTCCCTGCTGCCTTTTCTCCAGAAAGCTCCGCACGGCATTCGCCTCCCTTCCCCTTCCCGCCCGGAGTGCCCCGCTGGGGGCACTTGCACGGAGCTGCTCATCCAAAGCCCACCCGTTCGTGCAGCTCGGCCGCCCCAGCTCCCGTTGCAGCTGGTCCTTCACAGGCAGCGACTGCTGCCCAAAGCCTCAGCAACCTGCAGCCCCCGGCCCGCTTCAGCGAGGGGACTACAGATATCTTAGGATCCCCTCCCTTCCAACACATCTTGTCCTCTCGAGACATCCCCCCCTCAAGCTCTTGGGATGTCAACCCCTGCAAAAAAAAAGTTTTTATAAGGTTTACAGTACAGTTGTGTTTATATTGTTACAGGCACTTATACAGGATTCTTTGGTCCTTCAAAGGAATTAGCCACTCTGGCTTCTAGCTTCAGAAACCACAAGTCTGCACACACATAACACCTCCTGCACTAAAAAAACAAAAAGAAATCCAGATCCGTTTCAGGGCAGTGCAGCTCTACCTTACTGTAATTCTACAATCTCCCCTCACACACCCCCACCCTTCCCCGGTGCCTACAGAATTCAATAAGCGATCAAGGCTTCCCGTAAACGTCCAGGTCATCTAGTTTCCATAACACTGCACATCCAAATCACAGTGTACAGCAGACAGCCCTTGCTCCCCAAATCCCAGGGACAAGGCGCTGGAGCAAGAGTCCAAGAAGTTGCCTCTCGTTGCAGTTCTGGGAAGGCTCCCCCCCTACCCCACTCCCCAAGGCAAGAAAATACCTTGGAGGACAGACCCTGAAGTTTGTCCTGGCTCAGTTACAGGGAAGCCACGTGGGGTAGGACTGATTGCAAGGCAGGAAGGGCTGCACGTGGGTGACATAGTAGTTGAAGTTTATTTCACTGACATAGGGAGCTGGCTGGTAGAAGCAGGTAACGTTTGTGACCGTGGGGATGATGTTCTGCTCAGCCAGGACCCTCACAGCCAGCATGGCAATGAGGTTCAGGGTCTGCCTCCGCTCATGTCCCATAAGGCAGACCGTACTCTCATTGACCACCCTGTGAAGGGTCATCAAGTAGTCATATCTTTTGCTCTCCATCCCAACAAAGTGGCTCTGAAGGTAGCACTCTAGCTTCCTCTGCTGTTCCCCGATGTCGGAGAAGTCTATGAAAAACCTGGAGCACATGTATCTCTGTAGCGCCTTCATATCCACTTCGGATTTGGGCTTAAACCCCCTCACCAAGAGGTTGCAGTACTTCAGAAGCCCCCCACCTCTGATCTCCTCAGGGTTCCTGGTAGCAATGACCCTGTTCCGGAGATGGTCCATGGCCTCCTCAAAGTCCCCGTACATGCTCTCCCCCGTGACCGTGGGGTGGAAGTTCTCCGCCATGGGGTTCTCCGAGCACTCCCCGAACAGCAAGAGCGAATCCAGGATGATCTGGAAGGAATCCACGCTGAACTCGAACTGCCGCCGGAGCGAGTCCACGAATTTGAGCTCCACGTTCTTCCCGCTGTTGTTGGACAGCGATATAAGGCTCCAGCGGTCGGTCTCGTTGCACACTTTGACCAGCTTCTGCACGTAGGCCTCTTTCAGAGTCATGGGGGTGATCTTGTCTTTGTTGACGCCTTCCGGGAGGAAGTCGAGCAGGCAATCCATGACCACATCCTTGACGAGCTGGAAGACATCTTCACTCTTGAGGTCCACACCAAAGATGAGATCCAGGTCTTTGTAGCCCAGGCCGCTGTCCTGGTGGAGAACATGGCTGGCTGCAGAGCCGTTCAGCCTCACATCGTGGACCGTGATTCCCTTCTTCTCCAGGCGGCTACGGACAACCTGCGATACAGAGAGAGTCTCGGTGAGAGAGGCAGGAAGGCATCCACAGAGCAGGATTCGCTCCCCGCGCTCGCATGGGTCACTCCAGTGCAAAACAGAGCTAATCCATCCCAAACAGGTCACTCGGGAAGGCCCCCGGGTCATTTCCTTGCTCCTCGGCACTACGGGGCTCTTGCTGCACACAGGATTCCCTCCCCACCCCAGTTTGCTCTTCTCCTCACCAGGATTTGGGGTCCCCTTCACCCCCTCCTCTCGGCTTACCCGGGAAGGGCAGAGAGCCATTCCAGTGCATTAGATGTGAAGCCTGGCTCACGCAGAGAAGCCCCTGTTAGACAAGGCGGCAGCAGCCTGCCCCAGTCCCCGCTGATTTAATCGGGGTGACTCGCCCATGTCAGCCAGCCCCTCTGCCTGTCAAGATCCATTAAAGGCAAATCAGGGTGCCAGAGCGCTCCACAGCCCGAGCCAGGCGCATCCAAGTTCATGTCCTAACTAGTACGTGCATCCTAACAATTTCCAGTGTGTCAGAGCTTTGTGCTGAACTTGGCATATTATCAAGCACAAGAGCTTTCATCTTCGGGGTGTTACTGCAGTGATTTTAATGCTGCCTGCTCAGTCCCTACACACCCACCGGCACCTCCAAAGCTTTGTTCACTTAGTGTGAAGCTGAATCACTTGCCCAATTACTTAACATGCAGGAGGCTAAAATAACCTTAAGACTATAAAATAAACATTCTGGGCAGCAGTTTGTAATTCGAGTTTAACTGAGCTCGAAGATCTCAGGGAAATTAAGTCAACATCTTCCACCAGAAGCTCAGCCTGTCCCTCCTCCTGCTTTCATGCATCTCTAGCTCTCAGAAAAGTCCTGCAAGTCTTAGCAAGGCAGCCTGATCACCTGGGGTTTGAAGCAGGGTTGAAGAAGCCAAACCTTGGGGTCTAAATGGACAGGCTGTATTGCTAGAACCCAGCCTGAGCTACCTAGTCCTGCGATGCTGCCCTAGCTCAAGAGAGGTCCCCACAGAACACAAAACCAGGGGGGCTCTCAGAGCAGCCTTACAGCAAAGCAGCAGCCGAGCTGTCCCCTCCACAAGCTTTCAGAAGCAGCGCTATGCACAAAAGCAAAGGACTCAAACACTCTTCCACGTCACCGTCCACTCGCTGACAACGCTGAGCTAGGCCACTGACCCTGAGGTGCCCTTGCAAACGCAAGATATTTTGGTACAACTGCAGGAATGTTCTCAAACTCGTTAAATCACAAGCTCGGGACTTTGTTAGATCTCATGATGCAGCCTCTCTGCTGCCGTTTCTCCATTGCTCCCTGACACCAGCAATTGCTGCTCCCGCTAGAAGGGTGCCCGGGCTCTTTGCCAACCAAAGGGTGACAGTCACATGCCAGGGAACAGTTCACCAGGGAGCTAGTCACCATTGGAAGTCCCAAGTCCCCACCAGAACATCCAAGCCAGCCATGAACATTATCCGTTTTCAACTGCACATAGGCAACTAGGCAGGAAATTTGGTTTTTGGGACATGATGCTGGTTTGTTCCCACATAAAGAGGAAGGGTACCCAAGGGCTAATCCAGAGGAGCTCCAAAGGGGAGGTTACAGTAGAGCTGCTGCCAATGGAGCAGTGAGGATGGTCTACTGGGCTGGAGTTACTCGCACGAGGTGCCGCTCCGTGCGCTGTTACTCGGGGAAGTAAGAGTTTTCGGCTAGCAGACTTGCATGAAACAGGATATAGGTCACAGGGTTAGGACTACTGTTCGGAGAAGATCCCATTCCCAGATCGATTTCACAGCCACGTCCAAGGAATGTCTGCTTAATCCCACTTGGGGCTTGGCTCAGGAACTACAGCCTTTTACACTACAAGCTTCAGGTTCATAACCCCATGAGCGCGGAGGAGGTGACAGCACCAGCTCCTTGAGCCTGTCCCCACTTTCGTGACCCACTTGGGCCAGGCAGCCCTGGGCTGGCGTGACAACCTCGCTCCGCGCAGCCGCTCCAGGGCCCGCGAGCGCACGGCAGCCTTCGCCCAACTAGTCTCAACCTGAAACGCACCTGAGCTCGACTCCCCGGCTGCAGCTGGTGGCTTCAGGAATGCGTTTTTCCCCAGAGGGGCAGATGTTTGAAGGGTTAGACGGCTACCGACCTGCTTCCCAAACAGCACCTCGCGCCACGCACGTCATCGGCTCCAAAACCGACCGGCGGGACCCGCGCTCGGCCGCGTGCCTTGCCGCGCAACGCGCTGCCTTTCGGGTTACTCGTCCCGCGTTAGTCACACCAAAATACAGGGTCCGCCAGCGCGGCCGGGCGGAATGACAGCCCTGAGTATTTGGTGCTGAAGTTGCCAGTGGCAACATCCTTTGCAGCAGCTCCAGCATCTTTCAGCTTCACCAGGGCTCTGCCGGGCGAGGGAAGATGCGACTCGCGCCGTGCCCGGCTCACCAGCGTCTGCTACCCCATCAAAACCTGGCTGCAGCCGTCTAAAAGCAGCGCTCCTTTTGCCTGGAATTTCATTAAGGCTCTGGAAGCGCAAACAGCTGATATCGAGCACTTCAGCAACCCACAAACGCAGCAGGAACTCCAGGAATCTGACACCCGCCAAAGCTTTCGTACAAAGCTGCCGCTTTCAAACGCCACCCGACCATTTCCCCAAACTCAAGCTGGAATATTTCTCGAGCAGCCGAGGCTTCCACCAAACCCCGGCACCCGGCGCGTTGTGAAAGGCAGCTCAGTCCCGGGCTGGCAAATACCCTTTTTAATTAGAAGCCAGCATGCCTGATTTTACATTTGATGAGTCACGACCGAGGAATGAAGTTGCCTCCCAAGCATGAATATGCAGCAGCTTATTTGAGCTACACCGCCAGTTTAACATTAAACATCATTATTACTTTATGGTTAAGCTAGCAGGAACACTCGGGCACCATCGGGGCAGAGCCGGGCTGACGAGACTCGGAGCACGCGACGTCCGTGCTGCCGTTTAAATCACGGAGCGCCTTGGAAGAGCGACGCGGTGCCAGCAGCACGGGGGCATTCCAGGGAATATGAAGATATTGGAACCAAAAGCACAACTCCAGGCTGGGCAGGAGG
>JAVCKT010003331.1:0-20577 GCA_032273925.1 Rhynchotus rufescens | reverse complement strand
GATATCCAATGGGGAGAAGAGGGCGGGGAAGGAGGCGGGGTGGAGGGTGGGGTGGGCGGGGCAGGGCGATGAAGCCCCGCCTCCTGGCTGTGGGAATCCCTGCGGTGATTGGTCGGGAGCGGGACGGGGATTTAAAGGGGCAGCGGCGCGGGGGGCGGGGGCGCGCGGGGGTCCCGGGGACCCCCCTGTCCCGCAGCCCCGTGTCCCGCACCGGGACCCCGCGGCCGGCGCCGCCCCCCGCTCACCGGTGCAGCCACGAGGCGTTGGGGCCGCTCCTCAGACCCTGCCCCAACAGGGGGCATCTCGGGGTCGGTTTCCCCCCGGCCGCGGGGGGAATCGCGGCTCGCTGCAGAAATCCCAACTTTCCCCTTTTCCCTGGCAGGGAAACGGCAACGTTTTTGGCAGGGAAATCCCGCGGCGGGCGCCCGGGCCCGGCGGGTGCTGCGGGGTGCCCGGTGCCAAGCGGGTGCAGGGAGGGAAGCGCCGCGGGAAAGCGCAATTCCCAGGAACTGGCTGCAGAAGGAACTCATGGCAGGATACCCATGCGCCTCTCCTTGCGAAACGCCGTCGCTGGCCGCGCCAGGGCCGCGCGCTCGGGAAGCGTTTCCCAAGAGCCGCGCCGGGGCGGCTGGGAAAGCGGGAGCAGCGCTGGGAAGCCGCCGGGATGCGGGTGGCTCCCGCCGGGGCGGCAGCGCCGGGCGCAGCGAGGAGGACTGCGGCAGGGCGAGGAAGGCTCCCATTACGCAGGGCCGCGGCCGGGCTGGCCGGGCGGCTCGGTAGCGTCCAGCCCCTAACGAGCGCCCGCGGCGGTGCCGCCGGCGATGGGGACGGATCCGCGGCCGTTTCCTCCCAGCTCGGCCGGCCCCGGCTGCCCTCGTTTGTTTAATTAAGCCGTGGTGGCGGCTGGCGGCCGCGGGGCTCCCACCCCTCGTCCCTTGGGACCCGGGAGCTCCTGGTGCCACCGGGTGCTGGCTCCTTCCCACCCGCCGGGACCGGGGGGTGACCCACGAGCCCCAGCGAGCGGCAGGGACAGGGCGTCGGGGCCGCCGAGGTGCCGGCACCTTCCTCCCGGTGTGTCCCCAGCTTCGTCCCCACGCTCCGGCCTCCCTGCGCCGGTCGCCCCGGGCGGCATCGGCCGCCCCGTGCACGTGGCACTGGCCCACGCGTGCCGGTGTGCCCCGCGGCGCGCCGCCGTCCCCGCGCCTGCCACCCAGCGCCGCTGTGGGCTGAGCAGGTGGAGCCCTTCATCCCAGCAGCTCGCCTGTGTGCAAAGCCTCCCTTGGGAAATGAACCTCCCGTTCGGCCCCGGCCCGTCCAGGGATGGTCCCTGCTGCGGATGGTCCCTGCGGTGCCGCCGGCACGTGGGGCCACCTCCGGCCGGCAGCGGCTGCAAAGCCGGAGCCCTTCCCTGGGCGCTTCCTTCCCTCTCCCGAGCGGTGGCAACGGCTGGGATCGGCCGGAATGGCACGGATTGGCTCGGAACGGCTTGGAATCGGCGGCAGTTCCCTTGCGGAGCGGGAAGGTGCTTTGGGAAGCCTGGGATGTGCTGGAAGCCCCGCAGCACGGAGGAGCCGAGCGGGAGCCATGGTGAACCGTAGAGAAAACCAGAAACTGGAAACTAGGAACTGATTTTGGAACCAAAACTAGGTTCCGTTTCGGACCTTCAGATGGGGCTTTCTGTGACGGCAGCAAGGGCCATTCCTGACAGGGCAAAGTCTCCGCAGGGCCCGTGCTGCTCCACCTGCCTCCCGGGAAGGCCGATCCCCAGGGCCGGCCCCGGCGCCGGCCTCCGCGCGGGTGTCGTGAGCCGCCCGGCCTGGGCGCGCGGGATGAAAGCCGCCGCCACACGCAGGGTGTCATTAGCGAGGGTGACGCAGGGCTGGGGAACGGCGGCGTCACCTCCCCGGGGCGGCTGCAGAATGTCACCGAGTGCCACAGCGTGACGGGGCTCGGGGGCTGCAGCCCGCTGGGATTGGCATCCCGGGATTTGCATCCGTGGTGCACGGGGAGCGGCGGCTCCAGAAGGCGCCCCTGGCCCTGGGCACCTTTGCAGGAAACGGGGCGGTGGGTGGCCAGGGGTGGCCGGCCGCGTTGCTGCGGGAAGGAGCCGGCATTCCCAGCGCTTTGCTTTTGCTCCAGCAGCCGGAGCAGGGATGCTTGGCGCGCTCTTTGGCGGTGCCTCAGCGCGCCGGCCCCGCGCCGCGGGGATTGTGACTCCGTCCTCATTAAGAAAAGTTACTCACGCCTTGGGAGAGAAACCGGAATATCCTGGAAATGCCTCTGTTTGGCGCTTTCTCACATTAAAGGAATGGCCAACACCAAGGGGGCGGCCACACGTGCTGCTCCGGGGCACGTGGCGGGGACAGGATGCTCCGGCGGCACCGCATCCCCCATCCCATATCCCGCATCCCCCATGGCCGGGACACCCCAAGTCCCATGGGGGGTCCCGCTGGCCGCCCAGGTCATCCCGGGAGGCTCCATGGGGGCCGGGCGGCGGGGCCGGCAAGCGCGTGAGCGGGGCCGGCCGTGGCGCGCGCTGCATTTTCGGCGCCTGAGTCACCGCTGCTCGCGGCAGGGCGGTAATCTGCAGCAAGGGAACACGCCGCGGTGCCGGCGGCCAAGGAGGCGGCACCTCACGGGCCGGGCCCCAAACACCCTCCTTTCTCCCTGAAATTCAAAAGCAGGAGCACTGGGAAGGCAAGTTCGGAGAGCTGCCGGCCTGCGAGGAGGTTCCTGACGGTGCTCCGGACACCAGGACGTCCTCCCCATTCCCGCAAGCGATGGCCAAGCCCCAACTGCAGCGTTTGGACACCTGACTGTCCAGAGAAAAACCTGCTAAAAATTAACATTAATTTATTAGAATATTCATGAAAAAAACAAGATTCTCTTTACATGTGTTTTTTTTTTCTTTTCCTTTTTTAAACAAGAGAGAATTTTCATTGCTTTTGTTTTTTGTCCCCTCCTGGAGGCGGCGGGCACAGAGCGAGCGGCGGCGGGGACGGCGCCGCGGGACAAGGCACGGCGGGCGCGGGGGACGGCGCTCTGAGAGACCCGCCGGGCTCCCTCCCGGCCACACCGAGGGCCCCGGCTGTCCCCTCCGAGGGGACCCTTGGCTCTTCCCAAGCTCTTGTAGGGGATAGGTAAGGAAAACAAAAAATCAAAACACACGGAGTAAAAAACTGAAATACAATCATCTGCAGGCCGTGGCCCCCTGCACATCCAACTCGGTGGCGGTCTTTGGTTAAGGAGCACCCGGTGCTTTTGGCATTCGCTGCCCCGGGAAGCGCGGGGCGCAGGCGGGCGCGGGGCAGGGCCGGGCAGCCCCGCGGCCGGGCGATCCAGGAGGGACAGAGCGGCCGGAGGGGCCACGGAAGCGCGGGGGCACCTGCGTCCCCCCTGCATGGCTATAGATACGTATTGAACAAGACCCAGCGTGAAATGCAGTGCTGGAGGAGACGCTCCCGGGCTGGAGGAGAGCTTGGCGGCCGCGGCGCGGGAGCATCCGTGCGGGCCCCGCGCGAGGTGTCTGTCGGAGCGGCTCCCGGCTCCGAGCTCTGCTCCCGAACAAGGCGGGCTCGGGAAAGGCGGCGCGGGCCCGGAGCGGTGCCTGTGCGTCCCGCTGCGGCTCGCCGGGCAGAGCTGTCCTGGCAGTCCCTGTCCATCCAGGATGGTCTCCCCTTCCCAAACCCGGCGCGTTTAGTGACGGAGGAACCCAAAAAAGGGAGCGGGGGAAAGAAAGAAGAACGAATGAAGAAAGAGGCTCCGCAGGCGGGCGGGCGGCTCCGCGCCGCTGCTACTGCCCCTTGGGGATGAAGGGCTCCCCTTCCTCCGGCTCCGGCCGCGGCCCCGGGTCGCTCAGGCACCGCAGCATCCGCTGGTTGCTGGGGCTGTCGCTGGCGCCCGGCGTGAAGACGTCGTCGGTGCCCGGGGAGGACGGCTCCTTCGGCCGCATCACCAGCCCTTCCTCCTCCTCCTCCTCCTCCTCGGGCGAGGTGGAGACTTGACCGGAGCCCTTGAGCTCCTCGTTCGCCAGGTCCACGGACTCGGGGGACTGCGGCGAGGCCGGGTCGATGGTGATGATGGGCAGGTTCTCCGAGTCCGCCTTGGGCTCGTAGGCCAGGGGGTCTGGGGGAGGCAGAGGGGGGTCAGAGACCTGGGTGCTGGCGCTGAGCAAACCCGCAACCCAGGGGCTCCGGCAGGGAAGCGGGGCTCAGGCTGCCCAGCACATGTAGGGTCTCCAATTTTCCTCCCGTTTCCTGCAGTTTCTCTGCCCTTCACCACCTCTCTGGAAAAGCGCAGGCTAATCCAGTCCCAGAGAGGCGGTTTGCAAGGACCGGAGCTGCCCTCTGCCGACTGCTCACGGACTCGGCAGGCGCCGGCACAGCGCCGCGCTCCCCATCCCGGCAAAGGGGACGTGTCCAGATCCCAAGCTCCCTCCCGACTTCCCTGGCAGGAATGCCGCGGCTCGGTCCCTCCGTACCTGAGCCGATGCGGGCGCGGGACATGGTGGGCGAATCCACCTTGTGAGCCGGCACCGTCAGGTAGTTGTTCATCTGCAATTACAGCACAGGGAGGGGGGCATGAGGATGCTTCCCGCCTGGAATCGCCCCCAGGTCAGGGAAGCAGCAGCCGCAGGATCCGGACAACTCCTGCACGTGTCCGCCCTGCCCTGGCACCAAGTCCCCTGCCCCCTGGGTCCCCTCCGCGGGCAGGACACCACTGTCCTTCCCCGTCTGCCCCCGCTCCAACGTCCCCTTGGCACCTTTTGCTCCATCTGCCGGACCTTCTGCCTCCGCAGGAGCATCTGGTTCCAGGCTTCCTCGTAGGGGTCGGCCACCAGCGTGTGCCGGTTGTAGGATCGCAGCTGGGGAGGGCCACAGGAAAAGGAGACGGGTTAAAAAAACACAGAGAAAGGCACGGGAAGATCACGGCGCTGTTCCCCTTGGAGCTGGGACGCTGCGTGGGATGCTGCAGCCACCAGCAAGTACTGCACGCCTACACTCACCCCGGACACCCCCTTTCCCTAGACCGTTCCTCACTGCCCCGACTCGCCAAAGCCCCTGGAGCAGGTGGGAGAGGCAGAGGCTGACGCTCTCTGAGCCCACCACACGTTTGCAGTTTGATGGGAGGGGGCCTGAGCTCAGCTGAGATGTCCCCGTGTCCCCAGAGAGCCCCCCAGAGCACAGGATCGCGGTGCAGGAGCTGTAGGGCCCAATTACAGACACTTTACCCTCTGCCTGGTTTTCTGCAGGTTGTTGCGGAGGATTTTCCGGATCTCCTCCTCCTTGTCCTTGGACAGGGCCGGCAGGGCACGCTCCACAGGGAGGATCTTGGGCTGGATGTTCCTGCACAGACAGAGCAGAGTCGTCATCACATGCAATAGCGGCAAGCAGGGAGCATCCAGCCCGGAGCGGGACCTGGGAGCAGCGTGGCCAGAGGAACTCACTGCATGGAGACCGTGGAGACGGCCGAGGGGATCTTGGCTATGCCGCCGCTCTCCACCATCTCGATCGCCTGCTTCATCTCCATCTTGTGATAGAAAGCGATGAGCTGGGGCTCCTTGGAGCGCTCCCCCGCAATCAGGCACTTCTTCACATACTTCTTGTTGAAGCGGTTCAGCCTTCCCAAGGGCACAGCGAGGAGGGAGAGGTGACAGGTGAGACCTCCCTCTGCCCCGGCACCCTGTCCCCCTCGTCAGGATGAGCTCAGGCCACCAGGAGACCATTCCCCCAAGCGCAGGGGCAGTAACGGATGGTCCTAAATTCCTGCAGGTCCCACAGGGAGCAGCTGCCAGCAGCTCCCCCATTGAGCCATGGGGTTCAGCCTCAGTCATGCCCAACCCAGGGCTGCAATTCCTTGGGGGGAGCATGTGGGGCTGGGGGACGCACCAGGGACACTGCCAGGAGGCAGTTCCAATCTTCCCTCATCCCACCCACCTGATCCCATCATAAAAGCTCTGCACTCACTTGTCTTTCCAGTGGTGATGTCCGTAGTGCCCACAGATATCCTCGATGCCGGTCAGGAGGTGATCCAAGAACTGGAAGAGAAAGCCCAGGGCAGCGGTGGCTCGCAGGGCCACCAGCCGCCCCCGTCACCCACCCGCCGCGCTGCGGGTGCTCGAGGGTGCGAGCTCAGGGCTGTGGGTCCGGGACAGGCCTCGGGAGGGCAGCACGTTCCTACGCGGCCGGGCGCCGCACTACCAGGCACACGGGAGCTCTGGGTCGGAGCAGGCACCAGACGACACGGACGGGGAAAAGCTCCAGCCCCGCTTACCTTGGCACCGACTTAGGGGCAGCTCCCGCTCTGTGAAGCTGCCCGGTTACAGCGGCAGAGGTGGCCCCAAGCCGAGAGGAGAGCGCTAAGGCGGCGAAGCGAAGCGCGCGGCAGGGGCCCGCCGGGCACAGCGCGTTACCTGTGTGTGGATCTCTTCGTTGATGGAGCGCTTTGACTCTTGCTTCTTCTTCACCGCAAGCAGGTCCACCAAGGGCCGGATGGTCATGCCCTAGGAATGGGAATGGCCACGGCAGATTAGAGCTCTCCCCGCTGCAGAGGTTAAAGCGCCCAGGCCGGAGCAGCCACGCAGGGCTCTGTTTTGCCAGTGGCACCTGCCAGAGCTGAAGAGCTTTGCAAACGAGAGGGCGGATAGTGACAGGGTCAAGGATGGAGGCTGGGCAACGCTCCTTGCTCTCCTCATGGACACGCTACGCATGGGACATCCCCTTCCCATCTGTAGTGATGTGCCACCAACCTGCACGAAGACGGTGAAGAAGATGACGGTGATGATGGCGGTGAGGAACATGTCCCTCATGTTGAAATGCTCATAGTCCAGCAGGTAGCAGAGGGAGAAGGCGATGGCTCCCCGCAGGCCCCCGTAGGCGATGATGAACTGGTCCTTGGGCGTCAGCTTCACGATTCGGAACTTGTTGATGAACCACGTGAGGCCCAGGACACCTGGGGGAATGGGGAAGTGGCCGCGGCTGAGTGGATTTTGGATGGCCCAAAGAGACCCAGGGCACTGCCATAGTCTTAGGGCCATGGGCACAGGTGGGTGCTGCCCTGCATGGGTGCCCCCTACCAGCTTCAGGCAGCAGCTTCACCACCTTCAGGCCCACAACAGAAGTCACATCTCAAGTTGTGTCTGAGCACAAACTTGGTTTCACCCTGTTCTCTCCACAAGGCCAAGGATCAGCAAGGTCTGAGGCCCATGGAAGGGCAGCGACCACCCAGTCAATCCCAGTGCCATCTGGGACAGGCTCTCCAGCAAGGCAGGCTTGGGCCTTGCCATGTGAGAGGAGCCCAGAACTGTCTCCAAAGGCCCTGCGCCAGTGTCGGGACCTCACCTAAAACCCTTGCGATAAGGCAGAAGAGCAGCGTGCTGATGACAAAGGTCCAGTTCCAGTAGTGGTGGCCGGCCACAGTGGAGACCCCCAGGAAGATGAAGATGAGGGTCTCGCTCACGCTGCTCCACATCTTGAGGAAGTATTTGATGGTGGTATGGGACTTGTGGGAGATGTTGGCTTCCACGTAGGGCCGCATGACCACGCCGGAGGCGATGAGCCTGCAAGCAAGGTTAGTGCACTCAGCACCCATGGGGACTACCACAACAGTGGGCCCTGGAGCAGCATTTTGTGCTCTTGTACTAAAGCTCAGAGCAGGGCAGGGCTTGTGAGACATCTGCAACTAGGCAGGGCCTCCAGAGGAGGCAAAGGAGGCTTCTCCTTCCCCATGGCAGCGCAGAGGTGAGCGTTGGAGCTGGGCAGCCTACAACTATGGTGTTTTTGAGAGCTCAGCAGGCTCTGCCCGCTCCCTGGCACCAAGAGAACGGGAAACAGGTAGCCAGTGCTGCAGCATCTGCAGGAGAGCTCAACAGAGGTGTTTTTCTCATCCACCTTCCTGCATACCCCAAACACAGCCCTGGCCCTCACTGGGGATGTGCTGACCACAGCGGGGCAGCAGTTAGAGTGAGATAAATGGCTTGTCACAGCCTGCCCTGGGGACTTGAGGCCTGGGCGTCTGCAAAGGGTCTGCTCTGGTGTTGTGAAACCAGCCAGGGCAAGAGCCACCATCCATGGGGTGCAGATGGCACCTACTGCTGGGCTAAGGTCTGGGGGAAAATGGGCTCCCCGGGTCCTCAGCACCCACCGAGCACCTCCTGCCACCCGAGGCCAACTCACGCCATGATGCCAGAGAGGTGGAAGAGCTCCGCGGAGAGATAGGCCATGTAGCTGTAGAGGAAGACGAAGAGGGGCTCGATGACGCGGATGTGGGAGGTGAAGCGGGACGTGAAGGCAGCGATGACCCCGTAAATGACGCCCACGAAGACGCCGCCCAGAGACACCACGAAGAAGCTGAGGAAGCCGAGGATGATGTCGATAATGGTCACTTGTTCAAAGTTGGCAAACTCCTCAAAGAGGTGGTAGAGGACCTGGGGGCAGAAGGGAGAGAGGATTTCAACCCATCCCACCGGCAAGCGGCACCGTCACCTCAGAAGAGCCCCATTCAACGAGCATCCTGGGAGCAGCAGCAAAGGGCCCAGTGTGGGGACCCGCATACCCCTGCTGAGCCCTGACCACTGCCCCACGAAGGGCTTTGGTCAAGGTCAGACCCAGCAAGAGACTATTCCTGCTTTCCAAAGAGCAGTGAGGTCCAGGCTGAGGACACCTCGCAGCTACGTGCAGAGCAAATCCAACATCTGCCCAGCTCAGCACAGGCAACAGCTCCAACTCCTAAGTCATTCTGTAGCTGGAAGGGCAAACCCGTAGGAGGAGCCCATCCTGGGCGGCATCTCCCGCCTCCCATGTATTTATGGGGCAGATTTTAGAGGAGAAGCTGCTGCAGCAGCGAGGAGCTGGGTCCTGAGCCTCCTGCAAGGACGGTGCCGCTTGTGAGCAGCGAGAGGGCAGGGTGCCAGCTCTCGGCCGCCAGGCCCTGCGAGGGACAGACGGGACAGCAGAAGGCGAAAACGTTCCCCAGCGATGGGAGAGGGGACACAGAGCCTGCTGAGAGCCCCGGGCCAAGGGAGGGGACAAACCCCGGGGAAAAGCCCCGCGCTGGGCGGGCGCCTTCCCCGTGCCCCTCTGCCGCGGGCGGCGCAGCCGGCTCCCAAGCGGACAGATGGGATATGGGAGAAGCGCCAGGAAAAAGCAGCGGGCTAGAAGGAAATGTAGTGGTCAGCACTGCGGAGAGGAGGACGCCAAGCCGGCACCTGGACACAGATGTCCCCAAAAGCTCCCCAAACTCCTTGCAAAGGTACCGCTCCCCGCAAGCAGCCCAGCGCCGCAAACCAGGTGCCAGGGAAGTGGATTCCTTTGGCTTCTTCCCTTCTCGCCCCTCATCCCGCAGCCGAGGAGGACGAGAGAGGCAACACACGGGCAGGCTCCGCTCGCAGCCGTGTTCTTGATCTCCCAAACAGCCAAGCAAAACTTTAAACCACCCCTGGAGCACCTTAGGCTGCTATCTTTAGCCTGGCACCCGCTAAAGGTTAGAGGCAAGCGGTCTGGCCGGCACCGGTGACAGCTGCCAAGCCAGGTGCCACCACACCAGGCCGCTGCTCCCCAGTGAACCCCGTGTTCCCGACTGGATCCTCTGCCCCACTTACGACGGTGACGGCGTCATTGAGCAGGGACTCGCCGAAGACCAGGATGTGCAGCAGCTCGTTGATGTGGATCTCCTCGAAGACGGCGAGCACGGCCACGGGGTCCACGGCCGAGATGATGCTGCCGAACAGCAGGTTGGCCAGCAGGCCGATGTGGTTGAGGCCGGTGCCGCCGATCTGGCACACGGCGTACATGAGGCCGCCCAGGAAGAAGGCATTCCAGAGCGTGCCCACCACGGCGAAGATGAGGATGGTGCCCAGGTTCTCCGTGAACTGGCGCAAGGGCAGGAAGTAGCCAGCGTCCAAGATGATGGGCGGCAGGAGGAAGAGGAAGAAGATTTCCGACTTGAGGATGGGGGGCTTTTCCCCCACGCCTTTGATGAGGCCCCCAACCAGCAGGCCCACCACGATGAGCAGGCAGCTTTCGGGAACGATGCTGGACACCGAGGGAATCACGTGGAAACCTAGAGAGGAGGAGGACAGAGTGAGACACGCGCCGGCGAGGCCACTGGAGGCTGCTGGATGGATGAGGACCCCTCTGCAGGAGGCTCTGCTGCCACCTCCCCATGCCCTCCAAGCCCATCAGCTCCTCGTGTGCCTCAGTTTCCCTCTCCCATCCCTCTTCTTCCCCTTGCTCTAACATGGATACCAGTCTCATGCTCACGTATCCTGGCATTGCTTATTCACAGAGCACAAACCCCCCAGAGCAGACTCGGTTTCTGCAGGAGCTCCTGTCTCACCCCAGGCGCCCAACTGCCACCACAGCCGCTCCACATCTCTCCGTTACATGTGATGAGAGTCACGTCCTCAGCAGAGCAGTGCTATTCCCTGCCACCAGCTCCCTGGCCAAGCACGCTGAGCCCCACAGCAGATTCGGGGGCTGATTTTTCCTGGCTAATACCCATAATTACTATTCCAAAGTAGGGCCCATTTGTTCCCTGGCAAAGGCAGCAGTTTCGTACGAGCAGCCTTGTCTTGGCAGCCGCAGCGCCGCGTTCCGGACGTGCGGCTCTGCCATCTGCACCTCTCTGTGCTCCGTGCGCGGGCAGCAGCACCGGCCCGAGCCAGGCTTAGAGCTGCGCCCTGCAGCGCAGCAGCTTTCGCTGCTCAGCCCATCCCATGGGGAACAAAACGCACACAGGGCCAATTAAGAGTCTCTTGCTTCATCCCCAGGGCCAGTTAAGCGTCTCTCGCTCTGTCCCCACAGGCCCCGGGGTGCCGCTGTCGGTGTCTCAGGCTTTCGAGGTTGGCTGCTTGGAGTTTCATGGGCAGCGAGCTGCGATCCCGCCCCGCCAGCTCCTGCCTCCATGTGCCGGAGCGGGGCGGCCGGAGCGGCGCCTGGAGCCGGAGCCGGGCGGGAGAGGTGCCCGGGGCTCCTGTTCCAGCAGGCAGGAGGAAGGGCTCGGTGGGCAGAGCGCTGCCGAAGGGAGCAGCGAAGGGATGCACTGAGTGCAGCCGCCGAGGCTCTCCCCTGCTGCGCTCCGCAGCGAGGGAGCCCTGCTTGGGAAGCGGGATGAGCCGGGAAGCCGGACGTGCCCGGCAGGGAGCCCCGGTGCTCTCCGGCGAGCTGCCTCTCTGCGGCACCCGCTGCTCTTTGCTGCCGCACAAGGGCAGCAGCTGCTGCATTTCCGCAAGGTCGCATCGGGAGAGCCCGGCCGTGGCAGCTCCGGGGGCAGCGGCCGAGCACGCGGCACCGCGCTGCCCGCGGGATGCGCCCGCTGGGATCCTGTCGGGTTTTGAGACCCCCCAAGAGAAGGCTGCTCCTTTGAGACCCCGTTTCCCTGCTCAGAGAGACCCTTGATCGCCAAATCACCAGCACAGACCGCGCACCGTCGCCCCCAATTCCTTCCTTTGGGCCGTCCCTTGCTATCGAAGGCATCAGGCAACATCACGGCAGCAACAAGCACGAACCGTTGAGTCACCATCAACCCTGTGAGCCTGAGCAAACAAGGACAAGGAAACGCGGACGTTAACAGGCCTGTTAAACCCTGTCCCACACCCAGCGGGTCAGGACAGCCGTGTCCCCGGCAAGGCGGACAGGAGAGGGATCCCTAGGGAAGCCACAGAGTGGAGTTGGGAGCCTGCGGGCATCTCCAGACGGACGTCGGCGGAAAGTGCAGCCTTCAAGTCAGAGATTGCCAGCGGCGAAAGCTGCTGCAAGGCTGCAAACGCGAGCGAACCGCGAGCACCCTGGGTCCCGGGTGCTGCAGGAGACGGGGACGCGGGCGCGACGCCCGCCGCGGCGCCCGGCTCCTCCGCGCGCAGACCCGGCCATCTGCAGCGCCTGGCAAATATTTGCTCCCGCTCCGATAGCTTGGGAGAGACTCGGAGCGGTTTTCGCCTTCCTTATCAGCAGCTGGGTTAAAGCAGGCGGACGGGCTGTTGTACACGCTCCATCCAGCAGCCAGAAGGTCCCAATAGCTCAAATCTGCTGTATGGGATGAGCACCAAGGGGAATGGGGCAGAGGAGAGGGCCAGGCACCCATGGTGGTGCCATGGAGCGCGCGGCCCCGCATCCCAAGCTGCAGCCTGCGGAGCCTCCCGAATCCGCCTCTGGCCCTGGCTGCTGACCACAAAAGGGCACAAGGGACACCCCGCTCTGCAGAACCCCCCAGTCAAACCCCTCGGGACCATGTCCTGTGGCACCCACAGGGTCATGGCCGGCCGGCATCCCCCTCTCCCACTCCATCGGGACTCCTGCCCGCTCCTGCAGCCGCTCCGCTGCAGCAACCCGGCTCCATACGGAGCAGGATCCAAGGTCAGGCTTAGTCAGAGCCCTGGCACCGCTCCCCTCGTGCAAAGACCTCCCCTAAAGCGCTGTGCAAAGAACATTTTAATTGCCTTTTAATTAAACACTTGAGGAGGAGGCGAAGCCTCCGGGCCCATCCCTGGCTCCTCAGGACAGGGCTGGGAGACGCCCGGGGCTCTATCCCGGCTCCGGGTGCGGGGCCGTGGGGCGCAGGTCCTGCTCGTCACCAGCGCAGGGGCCCGGGGCCCCGCAGCAGCCAGCGCGGGTGCCGCAGCACCCGTTTCTCACTGCCCTCGTGACGCCGCAGGATGACTCAGGCCCCTAAAAACTCCTGCAGCTGGGAAGGTAAAAAAAATAAATAAAAAAAGAAATCCCCTGCTGCATTTCTGCATCAGTTGCTCCCTGCTGCAAGGGCTCAGCAGGGTTCAAAGCGAATCCCTCCGCTCCCAGCCTGCGGCCGCCGAAGAAGGAGCGGGAGAATCCGGCTGCCAGTCCGGGGTTAACATTCCTTCCTTTAACGAGGGACAAAAAAAAGCCATGGGATGAAAGGGAGAAGGAAAACCATTTCACACACTTGGCTTGGCCGCCGCCTGAACCCGATAAACCGAGGCAGGAATGCGGAGAAACGGCGGGGCGGGGGCCGGATCCCGCAAGGAAACTCGTGGGGATGGGGAAGCCGGTGTGGCGGGAAGGGCCGACCCGCCGGCAACCCTGCAGCTCCCGAGGGCACCCGCGCAGGAGAAGAAACCCAAGGGGTGCCAAGCAAGGAGCAGCCCCTGCGCGGGGGCACGGGCGCCGCAGCAAAGCGGCCCCGCGCTCGCTGCGGCCGCAGGAGCCGCCGCGGGAGCCCCGGCGCGCGCACACGGGCTGCCCTTCTGAAGGACACTGCAGCGCTGCCTGGAGCAGCCCCACGTGTCTCGGCGGCACCAGAGGCGCTTTAACCCCTTCGGGGGCCGGCGCCGACGGGCTGCACGGCTCCCCGGGGTGCACGGAGGGATGCGGGTGGGCGCAGGCAGCTTCCCGAGGGAGCGGGGGGCTGCGCGGAGCCTGGCAACGCGGATGCTGGAGGGATGAGCCACGGATGGATGCTGCCAAGTGACCCCAGTCCCGCTCCAGAGCAAACGTTGGCCGGAGCAGCATCTCCCTCCGCGACCGGGAGGGCCGGGGAAGCTGCACGTCGCCATATGGGGAGACAGGGTGGGCGTTCGGGATGGCTTTGGGGGAGATTTCCAGCTCCCCAGTGATGCTGAACAAGGCAGGATTCCCCACGCTGCCCCCTCCAGCGGTCCCGAACATGCCACAAAGCAGAGCTGCCCCTTGGGTGGCCAGGCCCTCGTGCAGCGGGGCCGCCTGCAGCGACGGTCCCCGCCGCCACAGACCTGCTCCTGGCAGCAGCAGCGACTCCTCTTCCCCTTCCAAACAACCGTGGGAGGGCGGGAGCCCCGGGATCCCACAGCCCGGCTCGGACACTGCTCCTAGCTAGGAGCAAAAGGCAGTGGAGGACGCAGGACGAGCCCCTGGGCAGCCCGAAGGCGCCGCGCGGGCGGAGGAGCAGCGGGCGCTGCCGCCAGCGTCTCGTTAGCGCTCGCGCCGGCGGCCAAGGAGCTGGCGCGGCACCGTGTCCCCGCACCCGCGGGGCCATCTGTGCCCGCGCCGGGGCCGGCTGCTGCTCTGCATCACCTCCTCGCCGCCCTGCCCGGCTGCCCCGGGCTGCGTGCGAGGAGCGGGCAGGGCTGGAGCCGCCGACCACGTTGGCAACCGGCTCCCGGGGGAAAATCCCCCGTCACACGCTGGTTTTCAGCTTCATTTTAGTGCTTTTACACCGTAGCAGTGAGGTTTTCTCGCTCCTGCAGAGCAGGGAAGCGCCCAGCCCTTGGATGCTGCTGCAGCCGGGATGTCTTGATGATGCTTTAAGTGCATCTTGGCCCTGCCTCGGAGCATGGCTGCCCTGCAAAGCGTGGAGATGAAGCATTGAGCAGCCTGCAAAGACGCAGAGCGAGCAGCCTGCAGACGCGGCGCCCGCGCAGGCAGCGCGCGTCACGCGAGGCCTCGCGGGAAGGGCTGAAAATCGAACTTGCTGCAAGGGAATTAAATAGCTGACGATTTCCACCTAAAAATAGAGCAAAGCCAAGGCTCACGTTGCCCTGGGAGGGGAGCTGGTCAAACCACGATACTTAAATTACAACCCTTGCATCTCGCAAGCTCCGATGTCACCGCTGCCCTCAACGTGCAAACCCAGCGTGGGGTCCCAGCTTCGCCTAAAACGCCTTCTGCTTTAGCCTCGCGTGCAGCTCCTTGTCCCCGGGCGGCACGTGACGTCGCTGCAGCCCGCTGCCGCCGTGCAGCCGTCACCGGCCATTAGGTCCGTTGCTAGTTGCCGAAGGCAGCGCCTTTGTTTTCCTTAGGTGCGACGCTGCCGTCCCCCTTGCTCCCACAGCCGCCCTCTTTCCCTGCTCTCCTGCACGGCAAACAAGGCGGCGGTGCACGGCGCACGGAGCACTGCCCGCGATAGCGGATCAGGAGCCGCCTGGTACGGGCGCCGCTCCGCGCCTTGCACCCCGGTGCCCGCGGGCAGAGGGGCCTGCCCGGGCCCTGCGCGGCACATACGGGCAGCGGAGGCAGCGCCGGGTTGGCCTGGGAAGGAGTGAGCGCCCAAAGGCTGCGTGTGGAAGCAGCCGCTGCCGGGGGCTGCAGGGACAGCCCCACGGTGCCAGCCCCGCTTCCCTTCGTGTGCCAAAGGAAAGAGCCCCTTATCCAGGGCAAAGGACCAGCAGCTCCTGCCCCCTCCCGGGAAGGGCTGAGAGGGTTCCAAGCGCAGCTGGGGGTCCAGGCTCGGCACCCAGACCCCCTGGTGCAGAGCCGGGGGCTGCTGCTCCGCTTGCCCCTGCTGCCGCTTTCCCCGTAAGCCGAGGACGGAAGGGCCCAGCGAGCCCAGCAAACCACCCGGCCGTCCCCACATCCTTCCCCTGCTCGTCTAAAGAGACGCGCTGCTTCCCTCCCGAAAAGCAAAGAACCCGCCCCAAAACGCGCGGGCAGGAGCCGGCCGCCGGGCAGCGGGATGGAGCTCGGAGCAGGGAGCGGCAACGCTTGGAGCGGGAGAGCGGATGCCGCAAAGGGCGCGTGCCCTCCCTTTATCTCTGAAGCACTCAAAAGAAATTAGCGGCTCAACTGGGACTCTTTTACAGAGCCCGTATTAATTTCCTCGCGGCTACAGAGAGGAAACGAGACAAAAGGCATTAACTGGGCTTGCCTGGGCACGCAGCGTCACAACTCACAGCTCCTAATTCCCAGCCCTGCGTTTAGATAAGGCTTCTCCTTCAAACTAGAGGAAAAGCCAAGGACACAGTCAAAGAAAAGCAGATATTAAGCAAGATCTGACTGCCAGCTAGAGAAGGAGAAGCCCTCTGTGCCCTGGCCTGCTGCCCAGTAGCTCGGGAACGTCAAACAGTGGGAAAAACAGGGGGAAACTGGAGGTGCCAGTGGAGGAGATGCTGCTCCTGCATCTCCTGGAGGAGTCTAGCTCCACTCCATCCGCTCCCGTCGGAGAATCCGCTCCATCCTTCCCCATCCCCTTCACCATCCAGCACATGCAGGGCCTTTACCAGTGCAGCCCTCCTATCCCTGGGAAACTGTGTTTTCCAAGGAGCAAGAGCATCCTTGGCCAGGGTTACAGCCTTGAACTGCATCAGAATCCTTCAAGCAGCTGGAGTTGGGTATTTTGGGAAGGTCTAATAATAAAGGGTCTCGAGAAAAGCACTGCAGGAGCAGGGAAGAGCTAAACATAACTGCTCACCGGCCGTGTTTTTCCCAGATTCCTTCAGCTCACAAGGGGGGCTGGATGCCGCGAGCAGCGGGGTGAGGAGGGGTCAAGGCTGCAGCGGTGGGAGCTCTGCAGCAGAGCGCCTGAGTCACGGTCAGCACGGCGCAAAGCTAAACCCTGACCTCTTTACCGTAAAGACTGAGCATCTCCGGAGTGGGAGATCTTCAAAACTGCATCCGAATCCGGAGTCTGCATCCAGATTATCCCCAAATGGGGCCGCAATTGCTTTTCCAGCCTCCTGCTTTCGCACATGGTGCAGCGCTTAGTGGCTCGTGCTCGGCTCGAAGCCACGGGACGAGTGGAACCCGAGTCACCCCAGGGCGACCACGCGCAGCCTCCCCGATGCCAACTGCCCTTCCCAGGAAGGGCAGATTTCCTGCAGGGAGCACGGGCAGGAAAAACGAACAAAGCTCTTCAGGAAACAACCTGTGAGGCTCTGCTCCGGCCGGAGAGAGGAGGCACTTGCAACATCCCTGATTATTCCCGGGCTTTGCAAGGCAAGACCGAGCCGTGCCGTGCGCGGCACACGAGCGCTGGCAGGAGCATCCAGCCGCTCTTCCTGCGCCTGCTTTCCACGGATGCTGCCGTGACGCTGCACGAAACTGCCTTCGTGCAGAGAAACTGCCTTTTCTCCAAATCTGACATTACGTGACTCCTATAGGCAGGATAATTCCAAGCCCTGGAAAAAGATAATTAAAAACTCTTGCAGGAGGGACAACGCATGGACGAATGGGCCTCTCGCAAGCTCGGTGAAGGGAGAGGAATTATTTCCTCGCCGCCACCCACCATGAGGCGGAAGCGCAGAGCGGTCCCAGGGGGTTGTTTGCTCCGCGACTTCCACGGCCCATCTGGAGCGGCAGAAGATTGCGTGCTCTGCTGCGCATGAGTCAGGCCCGGGCAACCCAAGCAAACGCACTCGCTCTCGCCTGATTGCAAAAAGAAATCCTTGGCGCTCCTCAGCTTTCCACCCACGGATCTCAGAGCTCTAGATAAACTCGGAGGGAACCCTCGGCCCTTGAAGCCGGTGACCCCGGGGGCGCTGGGGAAGGAGCCCCAAGCTGCACTGCTGGAGTTGCTCCCGTACAGCAGTGATCGGATCTTTGCCTTCCTGGCCGTGACGTGGGAATGCACGGCCGTCCCTACAGATTTTAATTTTGCTTCTTGGTTTCCAGGCAGGAATGTGCGCACGTTCTTCCGCCTGGGAAAAGAACCGGAGAAGAGCACACAGGCGGGTTCCCATCCCTCCACTGGCGCACAATGGGAAGCTGCTGGGAAGTTGGAGAGGGAAGCTGGCCACCCGACGCACAAAGAGCTGGCGTGTGGAGCAGTGTGCCGGCGGGCACCGGGAGCAAGGGGCATCTCCATGGGAGGGAGAACTGCTTTGCTGTGAGGGTGCCCGAGCCCTGGCCCAGGCTGCCCAGGGAGGCTGCGGAGTCTCCTGCTCTGGAGATGTCCCAAACCCACCTGGATGCGCCCGGGTGCCCCGTGCTCCGGGTGTCCCTGCTGGAGCAGGGGGTTGGACTGGACAATCCCTTGAGGTCCCTGCCAACCTCAACCCTCCTGTGATGGAGCATCGATCCCCGGTGTGCGTCAAACCACGGGTACAGCCTCTCCGCTCCTTCCCCTGCAGCTTGCTGCTGGCCGGGGCAGATTCAAAGCAGCGAGGCAGTCAGGGAGCCCTGGCACGCGGGACTCCGGCTCGGCTCTGCAAGGCCCTGTTTCTGCTGACTGCTCCTGATGGATTTCCATTTTTATCCAAACAAATTAAGCCTTGGGGAACCGTGGGGGTGGGGGAATAAAGAAGAAATCAAATGTTTACAAGGCGCGTGCAGCAATTCATCCTCATTATCGCTGCTTTTCAAGTTTCCTCCCTCGGTGCCCACGCTCCGCTCGGGAGCGGCCGCCGGAGCGACGCTCGCGGGAGAGGCCCGGGTCCCGCCGTGCCCCGGGATGGTCTCGGCAGCTCCCGTCACCTCCTCTAAGCACAACCAGGATGAGGAGGGGAACAGACGTCAGTGCGGGAAAGACGGGGCATTCACGAACTACTCTTTTCCAAATCAAGCAAGCTGATGGTTTACCTAACAGAGCATTTTGTTGTCTTTCCCTCTTCTCCAAGACAGGAACACCATTCCCTCAGCACTGCAGATTTACATACTTCTTACCCAAGGAATAACCTTTTGCCCTCACACCACGCACGTTCCCTTTTTCCCATGCTTTGTCCTCAAACCCTCAGCACTCAATTTAGCCGCCCTCCCCGCAGCCTGGGAACCACATCTGCACCCCCTGGCTCCGGCGGGACCCCGGGCACCCCAGAAAGGCTGTGATGCAGAGGCCGGGCGTGCTCGCTGCACCTCCTGCAAAGTGAGGCCGGTGCCAACCCGGCTCCGGCTGCCGCAGGGGACGGACCCCGACACGGGTGACAAAGTGTCCCGGGCAGCGGAGGCCGTAGCCACAACCCTGCCGGTTTCAATGGACACGGCGGCTCCCGGGAGGCCGGGCTCTCATCAGCAGCGCGGCCCTTCGGACACGCTCGGCTCTTCCTCCTCCGTCAGCAGCCCGGATTTCGCAGCAGGAACCTTTCACGCTTCCAGCCCTAATTAATCTAATGGTTTCTTGGATCCCCAGAGGGAACAGTTTGGTTGTTTTCTGCTCAGGCACCTGCAACGGGCAGACTAGCAAAAAAGGAAAGCACCAGAGCTGTTCTCTTTGGAGATGGCAAGAGAGAGGCGAAACTGCCACGTGTTTTGGGGCTACTCCCCGTAAGGAAGCAGGTACGCAGCAAATCTGCAGGACGAGAGACTTATTTCCACTCACTAGCACGGCAATTTCATTCACGGGGATGCTTCTGGACGTGCTAGCACAGGAGCTGGGCTGCTGTGCGCCCCGTGCCACGTTCAACACGGCGCTGCAAAGGCGGGTGCCCCGTGCCACGCATGGGGACCGGCTGCCCCCCGTCCCCACGCGCCACGTCCAACGCTTCGCTGCAAAGCGGGGCTCCTCGCACGGCTCTGGCCAGCCCCACAATCACACCGGTGACTTCTCAGCACACGCAGGGGATCGACCCCAGACAGCAGCCCCGTATGCACGGAGAGACCGAGCGCTGCGACAGCAAAAAAAAAAAAAAAGGCAGAGCAATGACTCAGTAATTGCTAGAGGCTCCAACCAAAACTGGAGCGCCGCACCAGGCGGCGAGCGCCCGGCCCGCGCCCTGCAGTGAAGGCAGCGTATTTTCCGCAGGGATTTAGGGAGTCCTCACCCCCCGAGCTGCCTGGGGAGGTGGGCAAACACGGAGCAGGAGCGAGAGGCTGCGGGATGCAGAGGAGCCGCTTGGTGCTCACAGGCGGCCCTGCTCCAAGCAGTCTCCTAATGTGCGCTGGAAATCCGGCTTGTGGACACTTTTCCTTTCGGAAAACAAGGCCTAAATGGGCTTTGGAGATGAGGGTAAGCCTGGCACTGTGTGTACTTGGACACTATGATCGTGTCCAAGGTCATGGACACGCAGGTGGGTCACAATAAAGCCCTGAGCACCCAGCCCGCGGTCAGTAATGGGGCTGGCACCACAACCTGCTCCTTCCACCCCTGACTCATCCCTTCCCTTCCCAGCAGCGCGGAAACACATTCACGGCTGAACCCGAATGGCCCGAGCGCCGCCGGGAGCCGAAGGGTCAGGCCCGAGTCAGGAATTCCGGGCTGCCAAGGTGCCAGGGAAGCCCCTGCAAAGCCCTGCGGACCCTTGCGGAGCCCTCGGCACGGGCAGCAGGGATGTCACTGCTCCGGGCAGGAATCTTTGCTCTCATTCCCCTTTCCCGGCTGAGACAGCAAAGCCCTGGACACAGGGACGCTTCCCACCAGGTAACGTATCCAACAGGCTGAGATCCAGGCTGCTTGCAACCCTCTTGCTCTGCAGCAGCTCCTTCGGAAGGGCCCGGCTGGATCTAGCTCCCCTTCTCCTAAGGCACAATTAAAATATGCCACAAATATTAAGCAAAACGGCACCAGCTTCTGCAGGGGGTTAGGGAAAGCAGCCACAACAAGCCACCTCCTAAAGAACATCCCCACGTCTCGATTTGGCCTGAAAAACTTAACGCATCTGCTGGGAAGAGGACACAAACAATCAGGAAGCACCTCGTCCCACTGCCTGGAGCTCCCCCGGGAGAGCTCGGGGTGCTGCGGCCACCAGGGACCGCGGGGGACGCGGGGCCTCGCTGGCGGCCGGGGCAGCGAGCGCGGAGCGAGCGCCGCGGGTGGCATCGGTCACGGGGCGCCGCGGGGCCGGCGCTCGCCCCGCGCTCCCCGCTGCTCCGAGGCGGCATCGCGTGGACGCAGAGCACATGGAGAAGGAGGCTGCTCCACAGGGCCTGGCCGCTCCACAGGGTGCTGCCCAAAGCACGAGCGCAGGGAAGCACAGGGCGA
>JAVCKT010003330.1:0-13415 GCA_032273925.1 Rhynchotus rufescens | reverse complement strand
AGGCCTCAGGGCTATCAGCTACTCCTCCCAGTTTGGTATCATCAGCAAACTTGCTGAGGGAGCACTCCAGCCCTTCAACCAGGTCACTGAAGAATACATTGAACAGGACTGGGCCGAGAACTGACCCCTGGGGGACACTGCTAACTACAGGCCTCCAACTAGGCTCTGCACTGCTAATCACCACCCTCTGAGCTCTGTCATGCAGCCTGTTCTTAATCCATCCCACTGCCCACCCATCTAACTCACACTTCCAGAGCTTGCCCAAGAGGATGCTGTGAGGGACAGTGTCAAAAGCCTTGCTGAAGTCCAGATAGATGATAATAATAACTACTTAACATTAAAAATAATAAAACAAAAATCCTCAAGATTTTTAATTCATACAGAAGCTACTCAAGCACATGCTGAATTTCTGCTGATGGATATTTTCAAACATCATGAAGGTAACATGAGTCAGTGAAGAACCAGTGAGTCAGTGGGAGTGTCATGCTGAACCCAGCCTACAGGACACCATACCCCAGCCTTTGTCCTAATGTGATAGTCACTAGCTCTTCCATTGTTTCGACACTGGAACAGAGGAATAATTTTCAACCCTGTAGGTCTGTAGGTCCGTAGGTCCGTTATAATTAGAGCCTTCCATCACTTGGCTTATATAGTCACTATCAAGAGACCCACACTTCAATATAATCTGTGGGATCTTCTAAAGGAAGGCCAGGAGACCATGTGGAAAGAGACTTGCATCTCTTCCCATGAGCAGTAGGTGAGCATTAGGCAATGCAATCAGGTCATTTAAGAAACAAAGCAAGCACAAAGGCAGACAACACAGGCCACATCTGCATGTCTTGTGGACTGGTAATTTGGTAGTTTGTAGTAATTTGGTAATTTGCACCAGCTGAACATGAGGTCTTTTCTGAGGAAACTTAGCCCTGCATTTTCACATTAGGGACTGTAGTGAAACATTTGAATATTCTGAATCTCATGATTTAGTACACCAGTTCATGAGTGCCAAGTATCCTTATATAAAGACAAAGCACATACGGAATGCATAGAGAAATTCATATGGGAAAAAAATGAAGCTGTTCTCCCTAATTTTAAAAAACAACTTCAGCAACGTTATAAATAAAATATATCATTAAAAGAAAAGTCATTATTATGCAAGATAAGAAAGCTCCAGTGCTGTCAGGGAGGTCAGAACATGACCTTTTTTAGCTATAGGATCCTTCAAAAATTATTTCACGAGCTTTTACTCTCTGGAACTCAAGAAGTTGACTCCAGAGCTCAAGCTGCAGAGAGCAATTCTTAGAACTGAAAGTATTTGTTTCAAAGCACTGTGGAAGTAAATGAAAGTGTCATTTTGCACTAATGTGATAGGCAGCTACTCTGCCTTGTCAGAACAAGCAAAGTCCTGTAAGCTTTATCCCATTGCCACAGGCACTTGGGCACCTCTCTGGAAATCAATCACAGATTGGCCTGAAGAAGAGCAGAGCTGAAACAATGGCACCAGAGCAGAGGACGCCTAATGAAAGCCATTTGCTAGTCCACACCTAGGCTGTCTAGACAGCACCTCCTGTGCTTTGATCACTGATAAAACATTCTAAATGTTACCAGTGCCCCTCTTCTTGTTTCTGTTTACAGGCAATCAGTGGGCCCCTGGCCATCGCCTTTATTTCAAAGCAGCACTTTTCATCTGCCTGCAATCAAATAAAAAAAGAACAAAGAGATGGACATTTTGGATATGAGATACTTATTTTCCTGTGATTTATACAATCCCAAATGAAGGGCGAAAACAAAAAAAAAAAAATACAAGGCAATTGTGAGTGTACATGTGATAAATGTTTCTAATTAAGGGTGACCTCTCCATCAATTTGAAAGCAGATTTTACTCCCAAACTAGCAAAAATTCAGTGTAAAAGTTTATGTGTGTGGTGAGTGTGCATGCACTCATGCTTATCTGCAACTCTAGTCCTCAGATCACTCACTCTTCTTCTGAGTTTGAGCCACATTTGATGCTATTTTGTGCTATTTGCCAGAACAACCACTCTGAAAACCTCAGAAGAAATATGAGGTATTTTTTTCAAGTGGCTCAATGTTATAATTTAACCACAATAAAATCAGGATCATAGAAACTGAAAAATATACCAGAAAAAAATTATGCAGCTCAGATCCTAACCTGACATGTTCATTACTTTGTCCCCTCGCTCATTATGTTGTCCCATAAATAACTCAAACTTTTTAGATACACAATCTTTCTACTTATGATTTTGTATATAGATTCAGACATGCTCAAACTCAGGCCCACAAAAAGCCATGCAGTTGTCAGCATTGGATGTCAGTGCTGAACCTTAGACTTCTTCATCTTATATCTTCAGAAGCTTGAATATCTTCCTTAAATTCAGTCTTTGAGACCCTCTTTCAGCTCTTGTGTAAATCATGCAAGTGTAGGCATCTTAACCCTCAATCATGTACTTTTTTTAAGAAAACATAAAATACCATAAAGTCACAAGAAGATTTAATCTAATCTCTAAATTTAGCTCAGCCAATATAAGTTTAAAACACTATATATCTCGTGTAGGAAGCTTTCGGACACAGCTATTTGGATACAGCTTAATAATATGGAAGGAAAAAAAGGAAAAAGCCCATCTTGTAAGATTATGACTTTTTGCTCAGTATATATGAAAATGCATCTACCTCAAAAGTCAGGATCAAGGCCAACTTTTTTTGGCTCTTCTGTTACAATCATGGATTTCTTTGCTATTTTCTCTAATCTTCCATTCCCTCTTAGAAGAGAATGAAGCAATTAGGTGGCTTCAAAACTTGCAACCTGATGGGAAAAGAGACAGATATAATTTTTTATATTGTATACCTTACTTAAACCTTTGTAGATAATATGTCATTATGTATCTAGTTGGCTAAGTCTACTTCAGCTGCTGTGGGATAAAACAAGAGCATACCTACCTTTGCCCCAAAGACAGGCAGATTATTTTCACTCCTATAAAAATCTCATTAAACTAAAAAAGATTTCTCACATAGTGATAGTGGAAGGATACGATTTCTTTTTTTATATATCATGGAAGATATTGTATCATATCATATCACAAAATATATATATATATATCTATCATATATCACAAAACATTGAAAACCATCTGCAAAATATCCTATATCTTAGTAAGAAGAAAAGAAAGGAGAAAAAAAAGTCATAATAAATCTACATAAGTACACAAGCCATGAAAAGCAGAGAAACTAGCTCAATTTTCCAGGACTATGTGGCTATGTGCTTACCACTTATTTTCTATACCTAATTTGAAGCCAGTGCCTTCTGCAATCACCAGTGCGATTTGTAGAGTTTCAGTCAAGTTCCAACATGATATCACTATTCACAAGGGGAAAGATGCATTATACAAACAATTTCATAGTGTCTTCAGTTTCAGTCCTTCAGCAACATATGCTTTCAGACTGACATATTGTGAAGTGAAGGATTCCAAGGCTTGCAAGTCCAAGTGAGTGGTATGCATACGAAAATCAATCAGTGTTTAAAGCTTTACTTACTCATCTGCTCTTGATGAAGTGAAGGAGATAAATTTCATCCAAGTAAAACAACAGGACAGGGCCTAATGAAAATGATTTTTTACTCTATCATGTCAGTTTTACCCAAGAGCAATTCTATTAGTTCAAATGACATCCTTTTAAGATGAAACTTCAGCAATTCAGGAGAAAAAAGAGCCAATGACATAGTTCATAAGTCCGCGGTGACTCCTACACATCGACTCAGCGCTGCAGGGGTCTCCACTCCTGCTCCACTTGCTTGTTCCAGCTCAGTCCAGGAACTGTTCCATTTCCTTGAAGTCAAAAGAGTTAACTGGGTGCAAATCTCCCAGAAAAAAAAAAGGAAATGAAACAGTGCCCCTCGGGATAACACCAAAACTGCTTTCCCAGAAAGAAAAAATCCACCCTGAAATCCTGTGAGTATCCACATAGCTTTGTAAACAAACTGAGAAGATTTGAGCTAAAAAGTCATTAAAAACAACAAAACTCCTGATTCCAACTTGCTTTGAATGAAGTTTTTAATTATCTGTGCCTTCAAATTATATACATAAACAGTATAATTGGAAAAAGTACAGAAATAGGAGAGAGATTGGGAATTTCTGTTCTGTAGCAGTCTTCTTCTAGCTGCAGTTAGCCTTCAGATCTGTCATGTGTCATTTTTCAGCTCATTAGGTGGGATTTTGGCAATTTCTGTGTACAGTAAGAGGTATTGAGCAGTTGAAACTGGGAAGGTCAAATATTAAGAGCAATGTCATCATCCCTCATCACTTCCAATGAAAAATTCTTGCATAATTGTTTAATACCATGAGCTGCTTGCAGTGGGGCATATGTGCTTTTGCCAAATTTCATTAACTCTTCAGTCTCACAGCTAGAAGCTACATGAACAAAGGAACATTTGAGGTTTGGGTCAAACTGTGGTTTTGCTAAGATCACTGCGTCTCCGTACTGACATTGTGAGACACCTTAAGTTGAGGGAGAAGCCCCAAAGCTGGGTGGGTGCAGCATATCATTCAGTAAGACCCCAGAACATGAAGCACTTTGCACTTGCAGACTGTGTAAATGCTCCTACCAGCATTCCCATGATTTGACCCCAACTCTGCACACTTACATCTGCCTTTTACTCAGGCTGGTAGTCCCCTTGAATTCAGTAGTGTTGTATCTGGATAAAAAGCACATAATGTGCGTCACTGTGAGCGGCATGAAGGACTTCTCCTGGAATGAACATCTGTGACTGCAGACAGGAGGCTGAATACTTTTCTGGTGTAAATCAGCGTACTTTTAGTGCTGGTTGCAGGATTGTTTGGCCCTCTATGTTTTATCCCAGCCTTTGAGAAAAGGGTTTTTCTCACAACACAGGGAAAATGCTTCAAAATCCTGGCTCTTTCTTTTGATGTGCTGCTTCTTAATAAGGTTGTTTCAAAGAAAAGCAAGCTATATCTGAGAATGCTAAAGGCAGAATTGACTTGCAAGCCTTATCAGTACAAAGTGATTAACTGGAATAACTCGAGTGGAATAGATTGTCCCAGGAAAGTACATACAAGTACTCCAGTGTACTTATATAGACACTCTCATCCAGAATAAGTGAGTCTTAGTCCAATTATAGTGTCTTCATAAGCCTAAAGGGAATTACGCTAAAATAATGTAATGTCCCTGTTTCACTTTTGTCTTAAACTATTGTCACTAAATCAATGCCAGAAAATAAAACAATATTGTTAGTTTAGTAGAAAAATATTTCAGTTCAGGATAGCTAAACTTTATAGTATAAACTAATTAGGTTTACTCTGTAATGAAATAGCAAACCATGGATGAGGGACATTAATTTCCAGCTAAAGGACCAAAATTAGCAGAAGAGCAGTAACTACTTAAATCACTGAAATTAGTAGGAACTTTCCATCTAAGTATCTCTTGCACTTGCTAAATGTGTGTACACAGATTTTTACGTAGTCTCAGCCGATGCACAGTGTCATCATGTGGTTGTGAAGGTGCTGCCTATGAGTCCATCTAGAATATTGCAGTGACTTAAATCTCTCAGTCTTCAGTCTTCAACAACATGCCTCTCATTCTAGGTAGAATGTTTAGGATCTAACTTACATCCTCTTTTCAAAGACTATTTTCTCTTTCTTGCTCACTGGCCCCTTCTTTATTCTAATGCCTACCTTTTCTGCTACTCCAGGAAAGCTTTTGGTAAGCTTTTGGTAATATAAGAAGTGGCATTTGAAAGCAAGTTAATATTTGCCATTCTTATTAGAAGAGATTTGTAAGTTGTAAGTTTTCAAAATGCATAAATAAATAAATCTGGATTTGGGGGAAAGAATCCTATGCATCTTTAATGATGCATAAGGATTTCAGCTTCCCCAAAACTATTCAATTCCACTCAAAAAATTGGCACCAAATTATCTAAAGAGCCAGGATTTCAAATTTCTGGTAACCTGAAACAAGAACTGGTATCGTTGATCTTCTGATAACAAATGCAGCTGTATTTGTAGGCATGCTGGGGGAAATATCAAAATATCTAACCTCTTTCAGTATACTTCAGCCCCATTTTCTGCCTCCAAAGAAAATGAAACTCTACAAACGTAGGCCAAAATTCTGGCCAGTGGCATATCAATGCAGAGCTTGCTATTGTTGCAATGGGAGCTAAGATTTTACTTTAAGATTTTCTCTGTTTTTCAGTTTCTAATATACAATATGGGATATTGATATTTTACTACATCACAAAATCACTTAAGTAAACTTATATGAAAGACAGTAATACCCCAAGTCCATAGCAGAGGACCATCAGCATCTGCAGAAAAAAATACAGTGACCAAACACTGTGCGTGCTGCACCTTACATCCAAATCCAACATCTATAGGGGAGGTGCTGCAGACAGAGGTAGTACCAGATTTTATCTTCATATGTGAGCTAGGTAATTGGCTCAGAGTCCCCAAAAATGCATGCCTGTGCATCTAAATGCACCTATATGCATATGTACATATGCAGAGGCAATATGCAGTGTATTGGCATAATAATGAGGAAGAAAGCAACATATTTTACTTTGCCTACAAAAGTAGCAGAAAAATAATTTCTGTTATACAAGATCTCTTAATTATAAACACACTTAATTCTCACATCATCAGAGGTAATAGCTGATTTAAAAAAACACATCAGTTTAGCTATTCTCACTCAAAGCAAATCTGTGTCTGAATGAAGAGTGTTTTTGGTTGAAAAAATGTAACAAATAGGTTCTTTGTTGGAGAAGCTTAATTAAAAGCAGATAAAAATCAAGAAAATATTTCTTGCATTCTTTCAAAATAGAACAAAATGTGTCTGCAATTGTGTGCTGAAAAGGAGCTGTCTGTCTGTTTGTTAAAGAGACACTGAAGATGTATTGTGCAGCCTTATCTATATCTACCCCATCTGTCACATAATCCTGTTAAAAACAAGGATGCTTATTCAACTCAAGCCCTTTCCAACAAAAACTCACTATCCTACAAATAAATGAGCTAGTATTTTTGCACAGCCGTTTTTATTGTGCAGGTAATAGCAGCATGCACCAATAAATGATTGTGAAGACAATACAATTTTATCATTAAAAGATAATCATATCATCCCAAAAGAATAAGAATTACAAGAAAAACGTGCCCCCTATGACATTCACCTGCTTGAGAGATATACCCACAAGATACTTAAAGGAAACAACAAAAAACCCTGGCAATATAAATTATGCACCAGTGACCACATTTCCAAGGTGTTCTAAAACTAGAAAGTTAAATAAGAAGCTGCATCACTGAGTTTATCTCTTCGTATCTGTTCCCACAGAGCCACGGCACAAATCTTGTAGACAAGCTTAGAAAGAAGTGGTTATAATGCCTAAAACTACTATCATGGATTCTGAAGTTACTTGTTTTACACTTTTCTACACAATGATTTTGGAGTATTTGATACAATGAGACATTGCTCCCAGCTGTAATACACACAAGCCTGCGTTCCGCAGGATTACACTCAAATGCTTGGCTAGAGTAACAGGTTAACAAAGCATTGGCAAATGGCTTCTTTGTTCACACGCTGGTGCAAAAATAGGCAGACAAGGAAATTGGGGCAAAGGGATGGTTTGAATTCTGTAACACATAAAACAATTTCCATTAATTAATTCAGTCATTAGTATGAGCTCCCCTAGGGTAGTGTAACCTGAACAGGATATCACAATTACAGCGTTCTTTCTTTTTTAAGCTTGTCAGCATTTGACATGAAGAATTTATCAAAAAAGACATCTCTGCTCAGCAAACTCTTAAGCAGCAGCTCCTCACTTCCTTTATAAATTAATTCTCCTTTATCCTCCTGGTAGGCAAGATTTGTAAGAGCCTCAAGAGTCACAGTATCCTTCTCTCTTCACAAACTGTCATGTATCTACTCTCACAACACCTCTTTTATTAAGGAAGCTCTGCTTAATTGCTACATTTTAAAAAGTATTTAGGTCTCTGAAATCGAAGATATTGAAATAGTTTTAAAAATCTGACTGCATGACTAAGTGATACAAAAAAGTCAATAATAGAGCAGGGGCTGCAAAAACAAGGCTGTTTTTTCTGCTGCTATACTTGGCCTTCACGGATGGATAGTGAGTGTTGAGCATTTGGAGCACAGCTGCAGAGACTAGCTTGCACAGAGCCATAGGTCCCCACTTCATACTGTGCCCAAGCCTAAAAGCCAGCAGAGCAACTTGCCTTAGCAGACGTAGCTAGAATTTAGGCAATACTGGAATATAGATATAAAGTGATTCTGGAGAGAAATTGCCGAGAACTTGCCCCAAAACAAGCTGAAATGCTCAGTCCTATGCTGACACCAAAATGAGGTGAGGAAGAAAATCAATTTTAAGTTGCCAAAATCAACAGAGAAAGTATCTCTCATTCCTTCATAAACTTCTTCATATTTGTCCAAAGACTTCATGAGCAGCTCTACCACCCCACACAGGATTCATATGAAAACATGATTCACCTAAACCAAAAAAGATGTAGAGAACATGCCACTGCTACTGAATGGGTGCTGAAAGGGTAAGTTTGACTTCAGTGTAATGCACTTCATGTCTCAGGCAACTTTTGGCATTTCTGTAGAAGAGAATAAATCACTTCTTTGTAACATATCTTCAGTTCCAGAAGACTCTATTCTATAGCCAAAGGGTATCACATATTTTCACTATGTTGTAACATTAGGTATGCAGTGGAAAACACAGTTTTCACAGGAAAAATACTGTTTCAAGAAGCTGATTATTACACATGTACAGAGCCCAGCTGGGGTCAAATTCTTTCCCACAACTCTGGACTTGATTTTTTTTTCCTGCTCCAGCAAAGGAGGAGACCACAGGCAGCCCTAACTCATCAGAGTTGGAAAAAGCTCTAGGAGTAACCTAGTTTATCCTTGAAACAGAATGAATGAAGCTCAAACCTAGTTTACCCTTGAAACAGAATGAATGAAGCCCAAATAGTGTGTCCAACTCTTTACAGTTGATAGCAGACAGGGAAGAAAAACATGAAAGACAAACATATTTAACCCAATATTTTTAGAGTCACTTTAGAGCAGTCAGTATAAATTATAATGTTTTGACTCAAAATAGGATGAGAAAATTTACTTCTGCACAGTATCTGCTTCTACTGGCTGTGGAGAAAATGGAAGAAGCTTTTTGCATCCATATTTTGTTTCTCTCTAATTCTCTCATGTCCTATGAATAGTTGTTCTAATCCATATATGACATTAAAAAAAGGTCTTTTAACTGCTAAAAATATATCTTTCTTAATATAATTTTTTTCTAAAAAAAAAAGACTAAAGAAAAAACCTCTTCATGCTATCTGTCCATTTCCTCCTGAATAAAACAACAAACTACCAAGCTTGAAGCCTTTCTCTTATAAAAGGTCAAATGCTATATGTATATGTACAGGGATTTTGGCTGAACTCTGTGAAACTAGTCATGTGAATATTCACTGGGTCATGCATTTAATTTGCAAGCACAGTAAATTCCCACAGTGTGTAAGGAAAAAAAAAAAGCCCTATCATTCTAAGACAAAGTATTTCATCTGAGATTCAGGGAAGTGTCACTTTTATAGAAATGCCACAGTCACATTCGTTATCCTAAGAGAAGAAAACTTCAGGATGACTAGAGGAATGGTAAAGTTCCCAGGCTGTCGTTATGTCCCTTAGCTGCCTAGAGGCATGAAAAGACTTTCAAATAAGACCTGCTGCATAACAAACCAGATTTAACTATCTGAAAACTGAACAGCGTCATGTGATGTGGCAAAAAATCATTTCTGGCCAAGTCTTGTTGCAGTCAGTTTACTCCTTGCTAGTAAAAAACAGGAAAATCATTGAAAGACGCAAACATTATGCAAATGCCTTTCTCTGCCTTACGTTGAATTTTTATAGGAATTAGGTACATGCTAGGTACATACATCTTTGCTCTGAGTATCTCTTAAATTCATATGCACTGCCTATCGTAAATGCATCCTAAATTGTCAAGTTTTGCCATTTTATCAGTAAGTGACCTTTAAGGTAACTTTTAGAGCCTTTCTACAGAAGATAATGGTAAAGGAGGCATCTATAAGCACAGTAAGTTTGGAAAAGTTATGTCATTAATTTTACTATGAATACACTTAGTTAGGTGGTATACTTATAGGATGAATCTGTATACTTTTTCAAAGAGCCCCCAACTCAGCCTATTAATCAACAGAATCATCACCTTTACAAGAGTAATGACTACTGCTCTTTACATTTCATAAGACTATCTGATGACCTTGAGATGTCTTCCTATAAATACGTGGTCAAAGCTTCAATGAGAATCTTTTTGAACACATTTTTTAATGATAATGACCAACATGTCCAGTACAGATTATAGTTTCAAATAACAATTTAACCAGAGAATTTTATCCAATGGAAAAATCAATATAGTTTACAATGAGTGCATGTCTTAATAGCCATAGGGCAGTCGCTAATATTGTCATTAAAGAAATTCTGGCCTTTATTAATTTATGGTTTTCCTCTTAAAGAAAAATCTATGGGAGCAATAATCATAAGGGAACACCTCTACATTCATTTGCTTTTCAAATGTGCCTAAATTATTTAGTTTGTCTAATGAATTTGTCTTGTACTAAGATCTCAGCTACCGGTCTTTGCCCTGCAGCCCTAACTTACATTGCTGTCAGTGGTAGTGTTGACTGAGTGAGAACAGAGCATTTGGGGATAAGGCTAATGGGAAAATTCTAAAAGTGAACAGCTGAACTGAATCTACATGTTGACTAAAAAATGCACTAAAGTGACAGGAAGCCATCTATTTATCTAATTATGAAGAGTTATCTATAATGTCTTGAACTCATATACCAATGGACTTTAATGCCCAGGGTGTCTATATTGATCGTGGCTTTACATGTGGAATTCCTGTAAAATCAGAAGGAAGGAGAAATGGAAATCCACTTGAATCAGTTGAATAAAAACGGTGTGTATTTGGAAGAGCAGTGTCCTAAGATACATTTTTTTTTTCTGTCCTAAGATATGAGTTTTCTAATTGAACTAGATAATCAAACTTTATCTCTAGAGTCTCATAAAATTTGTACAGAACCATGAATTAAGGAAATATTAAGACATATCAACAAAGTTCTGTTTATATCTGCTGACCCATCCAATGTTTTTGAATAGGCCAATCACATTATATTTAATAGAAATCATAGTAATAAGCCATACTAAATCATATTGCATTTGCAAGCACATTTCTTAAACCAGAATGTTTTCACTCAAAAGGAAAGCAATATTAATGTTCTGATATTCATTAAGACATAACAGCATATCTGTCAAAGAAAGATATTCTGGCATAGCCATCCAAAATTATTTGGTACATGAAGCAGGGAAATACTTATTCAGAAAATGCTATATACATTGGAGATTTTCAGATCCCTCACAGCAGTAATTCTTTCTTATGACTAGGGATAAGAAATACAAGACCCAAGATGAGGACCAAGTGAAGAGGTGTCAGCACACTGGCCATTAAATAAAGGAAGTAAAACAACATGAATCTTGTGATGCTAATTGGAAATAAAGCATATTGTGTTCTTCATGCTTACCACAGCAGGAACTGACTTGGATATCTTTCTCATATTTATCAGGGAACAAATAAAAACCACTGAATTTCAAGGGAATGGCAGGACACTCACTGGTGTGTTTTCCCTTAGTGCCTCATGTTACAATACAGTTCTCTACAATTTGACAGTTCTATTGTTTTGTTTTTTTTTTCCAAGAGAATTCAAAATAGACTAATGAGGTGAAAATATTGGTAGAAAAAAGGAAGTAAAAACAATTCCTGAGAGAAATCATTCAAGTCACCTCTTTCTTTGCACTGCAGAACAGATTCACTACTGGAGCTCCATATACTCATCAGGGGAGGGATGGATTGCTCCTTTCCCCTGCCACAGCCCAGCTCCGTGCAGCCCTGTTACCACCCACATCTGGGAGGTGATTTGTTCAAATAGGAGGCTTCCAAGGATAGGCCAGTCAAAAATACTCCACCTAGGCAGACATCATTGGGGAAATTTTTGTACTTCAGAACCACTGTTTTGCATCTATTCTTCACTGCATGGAAATAGTTCCCTTTTCTGTCCAACCTTAAAAACAGTTGTCAGTTTGCCAGTCCAAATATTTGACGTTTTTAATGGGAGCGAATGAAACCTTAGATTTGCAAAGAATGGTACCTTTCCCTGAAAGGAAGTCTAAAAACCCAGTGTGGGGCACTGATCATGACAAAAAATATTAAACTCCCTGAAAATGATATGCAAAGATAGAGGTTGAGGGATCTTCCTACTTGCAGTGATCACTCTAACACTGCCTACGCTGTTCAGTGCACCCCAGAACATGTCGTACTGAATAATTTAAACCAAGTACACATTCTCTATCAACCTCTGTTTCTATTGGCCCACCTTGTTGGAAGTTACGAATACAAAAATCTTTATGGAAGATGTTGGAAGGCGAAGAGAACGTGGAAATCTTATGGAAGAAGGTGATGGGATTTAAAACACAATTAACCTCTTTGAGAAACTGTACAATGCTACCCTGTGAACTGCATTTCTATCAGTTCCCCCTATCTTGCAGAGGACTGAAAGAACAAGAAGGATATCCCGTCGATGATCATTCATTTTACCAGTTTTAAACAAGTTTACAAGTCTATTAAGGGAGAGATGAAGATAGCTTGTTCTAAAGAGCTCTGAGAGGAGCAGCTCTTTCCTCAGCACGAACTTCCTGCTCAAATTAATTCAGGCCAATTTGCAGTTTCAAAAGGCACCTGCTGAAAGGAAGGCTTAGTAGGGCTGGAATGAATGAATCCGGGTTGATACCTGCCAGGTGGCCTGCAACCAAATAAGTTGAAATCAGATTCTTAAATAAGCAGAAGTGCAGTGAACAGATGTCCCTTGTTTTTCTTTCTGAGATGCTCCAATAGGGCAAGGATGTCTTTTCTTTGCAGTCCTTCCTTTGCCACAGACAACAGCCTTGGAATTACTTCCATGAACTCCAGGTGCCTCCACACTGAGATGGCAAGGGTTCTCACATTCCTATCCAGGTATTTTTGGAATCAATAAGATGGCTTAATTTAAAGACTTTTACAGACCTGTGCTCAGCATCGGGCTCTGGGCCTTTCTCCTAATTTCTGTTACTCTGTCCTTTCCTACACAATGAAATAGGTTTTCTTCATTGTGTAGTGATGGAAAGAGTAATAGTTCTCCCAGTTCTAGGTACAGAGGATTAATGGTAGCACATGTCTCAGTTTTTGAGAAAGAATATTGAAAATAGTCACACAAATAGAATCTACCTCTAACCAAGTTTTTAAAAAAAAAAAAAAAAAAAAAAAAAAAAAAAAAAACCTAA